>ML382428.1:0-22888 GCA_005239525.1 Nicotiana knightiana | reverse complement strand
TGGCATTTTTCTTCTTTATTTATTTTTGTCTTGAATTCTTTTTCTATACATAAGATGCATCCTTCTAGGTAACATGATTTACATTTTGCTCTTCTATCCCTACTAGGATACCATTTACATATAAAACATTGATTACTATCTAATCCTTTATTTTTTTCAAAATCATGATTACATTCTTCGGATATGTTTGCTAAGGTATTTTCTTGTATTTCTTCTAAATTTTGTTTTTCTAATCCTATTTCATTTATTAATTCTTCTTCTTCTGACTCTGATGAGCCTATTTGAGTTTTTTCTTCTATATCTACACTTACTATAGAGTATATACTTTCATTATCTGACATATGTTCGTCTACATTTATTAAAGTTTCCTGAAAATCTTCTATTAGTTGTGAATTTCTTATTTTATTATTAATTCTTTTAGGGCATGTATTGGCTAAGTGTTCTACACTTCCACAGGTAAAACATTCTAGTTTATTTTTATAATTTCTTTCAATTCTATATTTCCTAACATGTCTGTTTCTATCTAGGTATGATTTTTTAGCTGATGATTTTCTAAGTTAATAATTTTTTCTATTATATTGCGGTTTATTTCTATATATTTTTTTTTATTCATTCCTATCATATCTTTGGGTTGTATATACGGTTGACTTACAAAAACTCATATTGTTCTGTTTTACTTGTTTTTGTATTTGTATATTAGTACATTTTTCTTGTAATATTTTCATTAGATGTTGTATTTTATGTCCTATAGACCATTTTGCATTTGGATTTTGTATTACTCCGTCTCTTTTACACCATCGTTCTTCTATTTCTCTGCCTAGAACTCCTGATAATTTATTAAATAATTTTTTACCTAATTCTTGATCAAACGCATTTCCACTAATAGTACAATAATAAAAATAATCATTGAGGAATTTCTGTATATGAAACCAACTGCTTATACTTAATTGTTCTAACTTTATTAAAGCATTTTTTTGTAATACTACTAATCCACTATTTGGATCTTCTCCCGTAATTAAACTATGTATTTTGTTTGTAAAATTATAAGGATTTGGTCTCATTGCTATTAAAGCCTGAAATTCTTGTGGGAATTCTAACTTATAAGCTTCCCATAATCCTTTTGTTGGTTCTCCTAAGAAAGTTTCTATATATTTATACATTGTTTCTGCATCTGTTTCCGTGGTAGGTTTTTATATAGTCTACTACTACTATTCATTTCCTAAGGTATATTACTGAGTTCCACATTTGTGGGTCGTGAGTCGCTATATGTAATATTTTACATTTACTTCCTCCTCCGTGTAGTCTTATAGGTTCCTCTATAGGCATTCCTTTTCCTGATGGTTTTACATTTTCTATTTCTATTTCTTAACCTAATCTATATACCCTTCTTTTAGGTACATTTCTCGTACTAGTATCTACTGTACTTTGATGAATTGTTCTCTTAAATGGGCTAGGACTTGAACTAGTTGATTCCATTAATTCTTTTAAAGTTATTAAAGATTCTGTCTCTGTTTCTTCATAGCTATCCTTTATTTCTTCTAAAATTTTATCAAAATTTTCTAATATTTTTTGTGAAATATTTTCTGATCGATACCCCCAATTGTCCTTTCTTAATTCGCATTTCCTAAAATGTTGTTCTGTTTCACTCAGAGTTAAACTCCCGAGTTTACTTGCTTTACATTTAAAAGTCCTGTCTTTATTTTCTCTAACTAATATCCTCGATTTTTCTAATGCTTTGTCTACTTCGAATTCATCTTGTATTATCTCAATATCATACATTCACTGTCTTCTACCGTACTTTCTGTTCCATCATTTACTTCCCTATGGGTGGTATAATTATAATTAGTGAACCTTATTGAAGTTTCTCCCCTAGAATTTGTATACATCAAATGAGATTCTGGTTTTAATATTTTTGGTTTTGCAAAGTCCTCTAGATTCCATTCTAATCCTGCATATTTTTCTGGGTCTATTTTGATGGGTTTTATTAGTTTTATTCCTTTATTTCTCATTACTTCTACTACATCGTCTACCTTAATTTTAAATTTTGTATTACTATTTGTTGCCATTTTTCCTATAAATCCTACGCATATTAATAAATTATTTCCGTTATTCATTTCTTCATATCCTTTAGTTTGTATTTCTATTTTAATATTTTTTCCGAATTCTACTAAGTTTATCATGAAATCTGGGCTTATATAGAATATTCCTCCATTATTCGTCATATCTACTTCTGTTAAACCTATTATAGATTTCTTTTGGTCAGACCATCTATCATCATATACTACAACCAATACCTTAGTTCCTAAGTTTTTTCTAGTTAATCCTTTTAATCCTATTACTATTAATCCCATATGCATCAAATTCTTTTTGTAGTTTTTTATTTGTCTTACTGATTCTGAGTTGATTAAATTTATTGTTGCAACTTTGTTTCCTATAACTGATAATTGTTCTTCTCTGTAATGTCTATATAATTGTGAATTATTCAAAAAATATCCTACGTTATATAATGCTTTTGGGTTGAGTAGTCTCAATTGATTTTGTTGAAACATTTGTATATCTTTATCTATATCTATTATTTCTTCTAATTATTGTTCTTCTTCTTGTTCTTTCCTAGTTAGGATTCTTGTTAGCATATTTTTACCTATTCTGTTGTCTGAGAAACTTACTCTAGGTCTTACTTCATTTGTTGTTCTTATCCTACTTGAAAAAAGGTCCATTTTTTAGGCTTCCTTACTAATTTAAGTTTTTCTTTTTGGGGTGTTATCTCTACCTTTTTTAATTGTTCTATTAAATATTCTACCTCCCTATTCTTTGGGTTTTCTATTTCGGTTTTTAATTCTTTGTCCTTAATAATTTTATTTAATTTTTTATTAAGTTCTAAGAGTAATGCTATTATTATTTTCGTGAGATTTTTCGCTAAGGTTAATTATTAAATCTATCAACGTATTGTATTGTTTATCTTCTGTATGTAATATATGTTCTCCACTATTAAAATTACACTTTATAACCGAATTATCTTTTAGTATTCTATATTTCTTTTCTAGATGTATTTTTAGATCTAAATATTCTAAGTTCTTTAATCTATCTATTTTGATTATCCTAATGGTATCCAAATTTTCTTATTCTTCAAAAATTTTATTCTTTGGTTTTCCAAATATGTTTCACCTTCTATATATTGTAATTCCCACTCTAAAACAGATATTGTTTCTTTACTAGTACAACATTTTATTATATAACTAGGTTCTGTATTAATTATTAAGTCAGATTCTTGTATCTATTCAGCTAATTCTAAAGTTGTTGTTAAGAGATTTCTGACCTTTTTTAAAAATTTCTTTAATTCTGTTTTTCTTTGTAAGACTCCACTTAAGATCCAATAATTAAAGGCTATTCGTTTAGTTAAAGGATGTTGTCTCATAAATATTATTTATCCTAATGGGATATGTTTTATCTCATTTCTGATTGTCCTAAGGTAATCTTTTTCTCATTCTATTTCTATGGTGAATGTTTCTATTTCTGAAATAATACGATTTTTAAGTTCTGGGTTATTTAATTTTCCTGCTTCTGGTATTTCGTAAAGAGCTAATTGTATCTCTAACCGATCTATATAGTCTGTATAATTGCTAATACTCTCTAAGGTAATATATATATATATATATCAATTTATAGTGGAAACTTATAAATCTAGTAAAACTATGTTGTTTCATAAAATTGTGGTCCAAAAATCTTCTAGCTCTGATACCAATAATAAAAGAAGAATGGTCGTAAAAATTACCGATGGTAAATAAGGTAAAATTCTGTGGTAAAAATATTTTGTGTAAGCCTTATGTTGTAAAATCATACTCGGTACTCTGCCTCGAAAATCTGTAGACATGTTGTTATGTTGCTTATAAAAAATTATGAACATTTAGTGTCTAACCATTTATTGAAGTCATAGATAGGTAAATACTTCTAACCATGTATGAAAAACACCATTTGTCTTTCCATGTATAACTACATAATACTTAAATCTTTTTTCTTGATTTTTGTTTGTAAAATACTGGCATAAAGCATTTGTGGCTGCTATAAAATATTTAGTGTCTTTTTTATTATATGCTATCCATAAATTATCGATCAAACACCTCTGTGGTCTATCTATGACGCATTCTGGTAAAATTTTAAATGACAAGTTTGATGGAAGAAAAAATATTAAGTTATGTTTTCCGAAATTCATTCTTTCCATATAATTCTGTTTTACTAGAGATTGTGGCTTAAATTGAAGATTACCTAACATTGTCTGAAAATATCTGTCTGAGGGTGAGGCCTGAACGCCCTTACCCCTGTCTTCATTCTTGAGAGTTATTGGTCTCATACTGTAAAGGTATATCATATTCATTAGTTGACCGTAATTTTTAATCTACTCAACTGATCTGCTAAGTTATTATCTTTTCCTTTGATATGTTCAAATATGAGGTTATAAATTGATATAGTATCAATGAAATTTAACCATCTTCTTCTACTAATATTTCTTTCATTTATTTTTTGGTGAAACTTAACTATGGCTTCACAATCAGTTCTTATTAATATTTCTTGTTTGTTTAATATATATAATCTGAAGCTATTTAGCCCATATATCACAGCTAATATTTATGCATCTATACTAATATTTCCTTTTTCTTTTATATTTACCACTTTGATAAGAACATATGTTTTTTGTGTTTTTATCACTATACTTATTTGTTTTGGCTTTTAAGACTGCTCCCCATCCTTCAAAACTTTCATCTGTTTCTATAATTAAGTAATCTGATTCTAATGGCATGTTTAAGTCAGGAATATTTTTTATTTTATCTTTAATTTTTGTACTAATTTTATATCTTCAGTATAATGTCTTTGTTCTGTAGAGCCTGTCTTGCATATAGAGGTCCTGCTATTTTTCCTAGATCCTTTATAAAATTTCTTGCATAGTTTACTATACCGAGGAACCTTTGTAATTCTTTAATATTGTCTAATTTATCTGGCATCTCTAAAGCCATTTTAGCGATATGAGGTTGTAATTTAATTTTTCCATCTCCTAAAACTACTCCTAGAAAATTTATATGATTTTTACATAATTCCATCTTCTTTTTACTAATTATTATTCCATTATCTACAAATAATTTAAATACTGTCAGTAGATGTCCTAAGTGCTGTTTAATATCTTTACTAAATAGTAGTATATCATCGACATATACTAGAAAAAATCTTTTATATTCTCCAAATATACTACCCATTTTTCGTTGAAAAATTGGCAGTGCTGTCTTTAATCCAAACGGCATTACCAGCCATTCGAAGTGCCCTTCTGGACAAGTGAATGATGTCCATTCTGTACTTTCTTCGTGCATTTTTACTTGCTAGTATCCTGATTTACAATCAAATTTACTGAAGATCATTTTTCCTTGTATTCTATTTATTAGTTCTGTTTTATCTGGTAACTTATATCCATGTGTTCTAGTATTGTCATTAAGTCTTTTGTAGTTTATTACCATCCTAGCCTTTCCTCTTATTATTTCATTATGATTTCTTACCATGAAGGCTGATGACCTATGTTTAGAGGTGGATCTCCTTATTACTCCTAAATTCATGAGTTCTTTGATTTGTATTTTAAAATCTTCTAAATCTTGATTTGTGGCTTCTATTGAAGGTGTTTTAATTATATATTCTGGATTGATTATGTCTAATTTGCACATAACTTTGTTTTTTCCCCAGTGCTTTAGAGGTTTTTCTCCTATTATTTCTATTTCATCCAATGTTTTTATTATATTATTCAGATCCTTTTGATCTTTTATTATTCCTATTTTTTCTATTCCAGTTCTAAAGTTATATAATTCTGTTTCGATGTCTATTAAGGTGTAATATTTTTCCAGTATGTCTTTATCCTCATTTTCTTCTGATATTAAAGTTTTAGATTCTTTTTTATCCTTACAACATGTATTTTTATCTTTACATTCTGTAACGACCCGACCGGTCGTTCCGCGAGATTTACCTCATTTCCCCTATTTCTATATTTGTTATGTATCGCTATCTTGTTTTTGATGTGTTGGATCTGTTGGTTTGGGTCCGGAGTGGTTATGGTGAGAGTTTAGGCATTTAGCCTTTTAAAGTAGCCTAATAGTTGAGAAAGTCAACTGAGAGTTGACTTATTGGTAAACGACATCGGAATGCGGATTTTATGGCTCGAATGCCTTCGTTAGGTGATTTGGAATTTGGGAGTGTGTTTGGAATATTTTTGTGATGTCCGGTGTAGAATTAGGCTTGAATTGGCGAAAGTTAGTTTTTGGCGATTTATGGTCGGCAGTGGAAAATAAGCTATCGAGGTCGGAATGGAATTCTAGAAGTTGGAACAAGTTCGTAATGTCATTTTGGATATGTATGCAAAATTTCAGGTCAATCAGAGGTGTTTTGGTTGGTTTCAGCGTAGTTGGCGAAATTTAGAAGTTTCAATGTTCTTAGGCTTGAATTTGATGTAAATTTGGTGTTTTCGTGTTGTTTTTGGTGTTTCGAAGGCCTGACTAAGTTTGAATGATGTTATGGGATATGTCGGTATGTTTGGTTGAGGTCCCGAGGTCCTCGGGTGTGTTTCGGATGATTAACGGATCAATTTTTGAGTTTGGAACTTGGCAGATTTTCTGGTTTTGTTGCACAGACTTTTGTTCTTTGTGTTCGCGGGTGGGAGGCCGCGTTCGCAAAGAGTCGTTTGGGGGAGCTGAGTTTTGGTTCTTCGCGTTCGCGAAGAGAAGGATGCGAACGCGGAGGTCTGAGTGTGCTGGTCAACGTGTTCGCGTTCAAGGTCACACGTTCGCAAAGAAGAGGGGGTGTTGTGGGCCCCCAAGTGTTTTGGCCTATGCGTTCGCTTGGCAGTGACGCGTTGGCAGTGCTTCGCGTTTGCAAGGTGTAGGTCGGGTCCGCATAGTGTTAGTTTTGGGCCTGTTCAAAATTGTTCTATGCGAACGCGGTCATAGTGACGCGATCGCGAAGGAGGAATTTATGTGGCTGGGCAGAATGTTTAAAAAGCCTAAAGTGCGAATTTGGCTTCATTTCCACCATTGTTGCATGCGAAATTGAGAGATTTTGAGAGTAACTTGAAGGGAAGTCAAGGGAAATCATTTGGAGGTGAATTTCAACTTCATAACACGTTCCTATGTCAATTCTTGAGTAATTAAACCACAAAAAATCTGGAAATTTAGCTAAGTTGGAGAAGAAAGGTCCATGAGAAATTATTTTTCTTTTAAGGATTTGAGTGGGCAATTGTGGTCCGATTTTAGTGTTCTTGGTATGTTAGAACCGTGGGAGGACAAGGGTTCTAATGATGTAAAAATTTTTGGATTCCGAGATGTGGGCTTGGGGCTCGGTTTGGCCGAATTTTGAGAGTTTTTATTATGTTGATAATTTTCGATTGGGTTGTGTTGCTTGAGTATATATTGATAATGTTAACTGGTTTTGGCTAGATTCGGAGGAATCGGGGGCCAATTTGAGGGGCAAAGGCATAGCAGACTAGTGTCGCGACCCGATAGAGGTAAGTAATGGTCTTAAATCTTGTCCTGAGGGTATGGAAACCCATACTACTTTTCTCACTGAATTTTAGAAAGGCACACATGTCGGATGACGAGTATGTGGCGCGTACTGATTTTTGGATTGGACTAGGTCCTCTCCGCGGCAACTAATGAGTTGCATATTTACTCAAAATCTTATGTTAAATTATGTTCTAAAGATTTGTGAAATATTTGGGATGCTGTTTTCCTCACTACCTGTTGATGATTTCACTCAGCATCATTGTGCATACTGTTTTATTTGAAACTCAGCCTGATTTACACTACATGAGCATTAAAATGATGTTTTCGGGTCGAGTACCCCGTTCTATTACTTCTCCCGCGGGGCTTTTCGAGTGGTTCCACCGAGTGTGGCCGAGGGCCAAGAGTGATGGTGAGGTGCTGAGTGATATTAGCGCTTGGGCTGAAGGAGCCCCTCCGGAGTCTGTACACACTCCCAATGAGCGCGCCGAGTGCGAGTGATTGAGTGATTGGGAGGCATGAGTGGCNTATGTGGCGCATACTGATTTTTGGATTGGACTAGGTCCTCTCCGCGGCAACTAATGAGTTGCATATTTACTCAAAATCTTATGTTAAATTATGTTCTAAAGATTTGTGAAATATTTGGGATGCTGTTTTCCTCACTACCTGTTGATGATTTCACTCAGCATCATTGTGCATACTGTTTTATTTGAAACTCAGCCTGATTTACACTACATGAGCATTAAAATGATGTTTTCGGGTCGAGTACCCCGTTCTATTACTTCTCCCGCGGGGCTTTTCGAGTGGTTCCACCGAGTGTGGCCGAGGGCCAAGAGTGATGGTGAGGTGCTGAGTGATATTAGCGCTTGGGCTGAAGGAGCCCCTCCGGAGTCTGTACACACTCCCAATGAGCGCGCCGAGTGCGAGTGATTGAGTGATTGGGAGGCATGAGTGGCTGTGAGGTGCTGAGTGATTATGAGGTGCTGAGGGATTGTGAGGCATGCCCGAGGGGCTGATTATGAAATATGTTTTTCCCGAAGGACTACTTATGATTTTACTACATTCATTTGCATACCAAATCCTTGTTTTAAAGGTGTTAAAAATGTGCATTGTTTTAAGGACTTTTGTGAAGTTGATTTCTAAGGCAGGATGATTTCGTATATCTATGTATACTATTGGAAAGTAAGGCTGTGTATATTGTGACTTGATGACATTGATTTTTATGTGATTCCTTGCTACTTAGAGTTGATTTATTTCNTTGTTCAGCGTTCGCAGCATCTCTACTTTCCCTTCCTGTTGTATTTAGCTTTGATTCGGATTTTTGTATCATAATACTTTATTTTGGCTTATTTCACTAGATGCTCATAACATGTTGGCTCCAGGTTTTGGGGATGGCAATACTGTATATAAAATTTACCTATTATATTAAGAACTTCCTGTATATTGTTATGAATTGCTTGAACTTCAATGGGATTCTCAAAAGGAAATGTGAACCCGTGCTAGTCGGCTAGCCTAGTTCCACGATAGGCGTCATCACGACCGGTTAGGATTTGGGGTCCTGACAGTTTGGTATCAGAGCCCTAGGTTACATAGGACTCGACGGTCATGAGCAGGTTTAGTAGAGTCTTGCGGATCGGTACGGAGACGTCTGTACTTATCTTCGAGAGGCTGCCGAACTTTTAGGAAACATTTTATCTTTCTTGAACTCTTTCGTGCTGATCTATTGATTATTGAAATCTGAACTTACGTTGTTTCATTCTCTCACAGATGGTGAGGACACGCCATACCGATCAGAGTGACCAGTCACCGGCTAGACTAGCGAGAGGCTGAGGCCGCGGTCGAGGCCGTGGTAGAGGTAGGGGGCCAGCCCGCGCAGCAGCCGGGGTAGTACCTCAGGATCCCCCTATTGATCATGATCAGGTTCCCGCCGATGGTGTCCCAGCGGGACAGGCTCAGGCAGCAGCAGTGCCTATGGTTATTCCGGGTCTTCAGGAGGCCCTATCTCAGATATTGTAAGTATGCACCGGTTTGGCTCAGGTCGTTGCCATGTCTTCTTCTGCCACCACAGCTCAGGCCGGGGGAGGCAATCAGACTCTAGCTGCTCGGGCACCTGAGCAGGATGCACAGGGTATTCAGACACCGGGAGCAGCCCTAGCTCAGCCAGCTGCTCCTCCCTGCTATGCCTGAGGACGAGCAACGCAGGTTGGAGAGATTCAGCAGACTTCAGCCTCCGACCTTCAGCGGTACAGATGGCGAGGATGCCCAGGGATTTATAGATAGGTGCCAGAGGATACTGCGCACCACGGGTATTCTGGAGACCAGTGGGGTCTCGTTTGTGACCTTTCAGTTTGCGGGTGCTGCCTTTACTTGGTGGGAGTCTTTCGAGAGGCGTAGACCGGGTGGTTCAACACCTTTTACCTGGAAGCAGTTCTCCGAGATCTTTTTGGAGAAGTATGTTCCTAAGTCCCACAGAGAGGAGCAGCGTAGGCAGTTTTAGCAGTCGCGCCAGGGTGAGTTATCAGTCACTCAGTACGAGATGAGATTTTTCGAGTTAGCTCGGCATGCTTCTGAGATTATCCCTACTGACAGGGAGAGGGTGAGGAGGTTCGTAGATGGTCTTTCTTATCAGCTTCGGTTGTTTATGACTCGGGAGAGAGTATTGGGAGCTTCATTCGAGCAGGTTATTGACATAGCTCGAGATATTGAGTCTGTTCGCCGCCAGGAGCGGGAGGACAGGGAGGCCAAGAGGCCTTGTGGGTCGGGCAGTTCTAGTGGTGCTCCCTTCAGGGGACAGTTTCAGTAGGGTAGGGGCCGTTCATTCAGGCCTCCTCAGTCAGGTCGCCCAGCTTATACTGGTGCATCTTCGGGGCAGGGTCCCCGTGGTTCTCAGTCAGGCCGTACTTCATTTGGTGCCCTCCCAGCTCAGAGTGCAGCTCGAGCACCTCCAGTTCAGGGTTCATCTATTCAGGAGTCTTCTAGTGGTCGTGCAGGTGCTAGGGATTTCTATCAGTCCCCGCCTCCAGCTCCAGGTAGTTGTTTCGAGTGCGGAGAGTTTGGGCACGGGTGGAGGAAGTGTCCCCGCCGTTCCGATGGATCTTCTCAGCAGAGGGGCCAGCCCTCGACTTTATCTCCAGTCACTTCACCACCCACCCAGGCAGTCAGGGGTGGTGGTCAGTCAGCCAGAGGCCGCCCTAGAGGGGGAGGTTGAGCAGGGGGAGGTCAGGCTCATATGTATGCATTTCCAGCCAGGCCGGATACTATGGCCTCAGATGTCGTGATTGCAAGTATTTTTTCAGTCTGTTGTCGTGATGCCTTGGCTTTATTTGACCCTGGTTCCATATATTCCTATGTTTCTTCATATTTTGCCAGTTTTCTGGATATGCCCCGTGAGTCTCTAGTCACCTCTGTTCATGTGTCGACTCCGGTGGGCGATACAGTTGTTGTGGACCGTGTGTATCGGTCGTGAATTATATCTGTTGGGGGTCTGGAGACCCGAGTGGACCTACTATTACTCAGCATGGTTGATTTTGACGTGATTTTGGGCATGGATTGGTTGTCTCCGTGCCATGCTGTTCTTGATTGTCACACTAAGACCGTGACCTTAGCTATGTCAGGGTGTCCGAGGGTTGAGTGGAGAGGTTCTTCTGAGTATATGCCTAGCAGGGTGATTTCTTACCTGAAGGCTCGGCGCATGGTTGAAAAGGGGTGTTTATCTTATTTGGCCTTTGTGAGGGATGTCGGTGGTGAGACTCCCGCTATTGATTCGGTTCCTGTGGTCCGTGATTTTCCGAATGTGTTTCCTGCAGACCTTCTAGGCATGCCACCTGATAGGGATATTGATTTTGGCATTGGCCTGGTGCCAGGCACTCAGCTTATTTCTATTCCACCATATCGTATGGCGCCAACGGAGCTAAAGGAATTGAAAGAGCAGCTTCAGGAGCTCCTGGATAAGGGGTTCATTCAGCCTAGTGTGTCACCTTGGGGTGCACCGGTGTTGTTCGCTAAGAAGAAGGATGGGTCCATGCGTATGTGTATTGACTATCGGCAGTTGAATAGGGTTACGGTGAAGAACCGGTATCCCTTGCCCCGTATTGATGATTTGTTTGACGAGCTTCAGGGAGCCAGAGTATTTTCCAAGATTGATTTGAGATCTGGGTACCATCAGTTGAGGATTCGGGATTCTGATATCCCGAAGACTGCTTTCAGGACCAGGTATGGTCATTATGAGTTCTTGGTTATGTCGTTTGGGCTGACCAATGCCCCAGCTGCGTAGATGCAATTGATGAACAACGTGTTTCAGCCTTATCTTGGTTCCTTCGTCATTGTGTTCATTGATGACATCCTGGTTTATTCTCATAGCCAGGAAGAGCATGCTCATCATTTGAGAGTCGTGTTGCAGAGATTAAGGGAGGAGAAACTTTATGCGAAATTCTCCAAGTGTGAGTTTTGGCTGGGATCGGTAGATTTCTTGGGGCACGTGGTGTCTAGTGAGGGGATTCAGATTGATCCAAAGAAGATAGAGGCGGTGCAGAGTTGGCCCAGACCGTCCTCAGCTACAGAGATTAGGAGTTTCCTTGGTTTGGCGGGATATTACCGTCGCTTTGTGGAGGGATTCTCTTCGATAGCTTCGCCTTTGACCAAATTGACCCAGAAGGGTGCTCTATTCAGATGGTCTGATGAGTGTGAAGAAGCTTTCAGAAGCTCAAATCAGCATTGACTACAGCTCCAGTACTAGTTTTGCCTGCTGGTTTAGGTTCTTACACAGTTTATTGTGATGCTTCCAGAGTTGGCTTGGGAGTGGTATTGATGCAGAACGGTAGGGTGATTGCCTACACGTCCAGACAGTTGAAGGTGCACAAGAAGAATTATCTAGTGCACGATCTTGAGTTAGCTGCCATTGTTCATGCCTTGAATATTTGGCGGCATTATCTGTATGGAGTGCAGTGTGAGATTTTCACTGATCATCGCAGTTTGCAGTATCTGTTGAGGCAGAAGGACTTGAATTTGCGTCAGAGGATATGGTTAGAGCTCCTCAAGGATTATGACCTCACTATCTTATATCATCCGGGGAAGGCCAATGTAGTGGCCGATGCCTTGAGTCGCAGAGCAGAGAGTTTGGGGAGTTTAGCTTACCTTCCAGTAGCAGAGTGACCATTAGCTCTTGATGTTCAGGCCTTAGCAGGTCATTCGGTGATATTGGATCTATCATAACCCCCGCGGGTGTTGGCTTGTGTAGCCTCCAGGTCTTCTCTTTACGAGCAGATTAGAGCACGCCTGTATGATGATCCACATTTGCTTGTTCTTCAGGACAGGGTAAGTCGTAGTGATGCCAGAGATGTGGTTATTGGTGATGATGGGGTCATGAGGATGCAGGGCCGGATTTGCGTTCCCAATGTAGATGGACTTCAAGATTTGATTCTAGCAGAGGCTTAACAATTTTGATGGATTAACCTATAAATTCCTAGGAGATACCGGTTAAAGCTAAACCCAACAAATTATCATAAGGATAATCAAATGAGTATATATATTTAACTGTGGTCAGGGTGAGGTTAAAGAAAAAAGTGTTAAGAAAAGATTTCACTTCTTTAAAAAGCTAGAAAGAAGAGTTGAACAGACGATTAAAAAAAATATAAAAGGGGTAATAATTCTCAGTTTATAATTTTTGATAAGAAACATAATAACATGTCTACAAGTTTTCGAGGGAGAGTACCGAGTAGGATTTTACAACATAAGACTTACACAAAAAATTTTACCACAAAATTTTACCTTATTACCGTCGGTAATTTATACGACCATTATATATATATATATATATATATATATATATATAACTGCTCTGTCGTAGTAGGCTCGCTCATAGGCGTTCGGCAATACTAGGCTCTGTATCTCGGCCAACTGGGCTTACTCATAGGCTCTCGGCCATAGTAGGCTCGGTATATAACTTACCATCTGATCAGAGGTTGCCTAAGAGGGGCCTGCCCACCGATTATAGCTCGATGGTAATGAAAATACTGTAATACTGTATATATAGACTTTCTGCTCTCTTGACTGGAAAAAGAAAATACTCAATTGAATATGAAGTACCGATAAAGAGAATATTGTAACTTACGAGACTAGCAAATCATACATAAATTCCGGGATATAAAGTTTTCTTTATGCCTCGTTATCAAACTCGTGTAATTACGAGATCATACAAAATGAAGGAAGAGCTTAGCCTTAACATACCTGGAGTAGAGAAAACTCCGTATAATATTCTTGACGAAGATTGCACCATATTCTTATAGCTGCAAAACTTTGATGGAATTACACTGAAGTATTTGAACGAAAATAAGCTTCTGCTTCTTTGAATTTTTCTTGATCGAAATGAGCTTCTGCTCCTTTGAATTTTAAATAACGAAGTGAGCTTCTGTAATTTGAATAGTTTTGAACGAATTTGGACTTCTCTACTTTGAATTGTTTTGAACTAAGAAAATGAAAATGTTTTCTTGCTTTTGAATTAAGAACATCTTTGGTTCTTTTGTCTAAAAGGAAATGGAACCTGATTGTAGTAAGCTACTCATCAAATTTTAACTAACTCTTAGGTAGCCACCTACTCCAACGTGACCATGAGTCATTGTTTGGAAAGTGGTTGGCTGCCACATTTTTTTTGGGATAATTATTAATTTCTTATTCACTTATTAGTTAATTAGGTAATGTTCTATTACCCGTAATTTACCAATTACCCGTATAATTTAAAAATTATCTCAAATTACCTAAAAATACTACTCATTTTTAATATACTTTATATATCATATTATCATGGCCATATGGTACTAGTCCATAATTATGGGGTAATATCGCTCGACCCGTACTTTATCCCAAATTGGCCATTTTCAACGAAACTCGTTTTCTTTAACTTGCTTCCCCTCTCACCTTCACGAATTTACTTATTACTTGTTTGAAATAATATAACCCTTATAATTTCCAAATAATCTTTTCCTTGGACAGATGTCAATTACCTTACGCAAAATTCAACGTACAATACTACAGGGTGCAACATCGCCGTAATTTAATACTGCGAAGCATAACATCGATGTGATACTGCGGGGCGTAACACTTCATTTTGAGCCTGTGTTGTTTGTACGTCAGGTTTGACTTCTCCTTGCACGCTTCCCCCGACATCCGCACCCAAATCTGTGCTTATAGAAATATGCGAGCCATCATCAACTGGGTTGGGAATAGGTGCTACTCCGGGGTTGAGCGGTGGCATACACGCTGCTGAAACTGCTGCATTAGTTTCCCCGTGGAAACCGAGGCCATTGTTGCTATGCACTAGTACGTTAGCTGAGTTTGACATGTTTTAGCCTGAAATCAAAAAATCTTGGACAAGAAGAAGTGTGAAGAATAACGTGTGTTATTAGAAAACTAGCACTAGAATAATCACTATTATCTTTAGCCTCACGGTGGACGCCAAACTGTTTACCTTGAAAATGGTATGAACAATTATATTTTATTTTGTGGTTCTAAAAATATGTGATTTAATACTAGTTGTTAGGCAATAGACGTCAAGCGTGAATAAGAAAAGTAAGATAGGAATCTATGAGAATAGTGGTGTTCAAACCAAGCTGTTACTAAGCTAGGCCTCGAGCTCGCTGGGTTTGGACGTCGAGGTCGAATTGTTACGCTCAATAGCGGACGGTCGATGAAGGGATAACAATATTGGGGGCCTCGAGGATGGCCCTCTATGATGAATAATGAACAATAAATGAAGAACAGTTAATGAACACAATAGATGAGAGTAATAAATCAGTGGAATAATAGCTGAGCACGTTTAGGTAAGAGAGAAGAGAATGTTGTTGTTGTATTCAATATGGGTTGTCTTTACAAAATGACAAGGGTCCCCGGAGGGGGGAATCCCAACATAGTACATGTATAATTATGACAAGGTAATGCTATCGGTACAGCTATTTAATGGCTCAGTACAGATTTGTACTATTCTTGCAGACTTGCTCAACTCTAATCACGTCCCCTTGGAAATTTCCCGCCTTTCCATGACGGTCATCGATTTGTACAGCCCCGAGGTCGAACACAGGGAACCTTCGATATGCTCCCTCGAGGGATGCCACAGTGGCCTCGAAATCGGACTCTCCGATTTTTACCATATACAGATTCAACTAGTTAATATATAAATCCAAGATGGCCACCAGCATACTTTCATTAAGCTAAAATACTTTAATGGACCAAAGTACAATGAAGAAAATACACAAATGATAAGAATGTAGGGATGAAAAGAACCTGCCACCACTTGAAAGGGGAGACAACATCATATAAGGAATCTGACTGTTACTTGGAATAGATCAAAGTAGCAGTAAGGCAGCTAGTTTCAGATACAAAAAAAAGCTAGGAATGGACGGATGACTATGTAAAACCTGATTTGCTACAACTTAGAACCACGTTGAAGCCTCTTGAAAAGCGAGACAGCATCATATATTCAGCAAGCAAAGTCAAGACATAGACAGTTGAAGTGAATGACACCCCAAATTAAAATATCCCTTTTTGTTGAAGTCCAACATACAGTAATATGTTATTCTTCCTTGCTTTTCCCTTTTCGCTTATGACGTCTCCATTCTTGTAACCAAAGATGAATCTTGAGGCAAGAATTAAGAAGGAAGGAGGATTCCAGCTAAAAGAACCATATATATGAGCTCTACGTACGATAGATGGTTTGCGCAGAGTCTGCATCAACTGTAGTGTAGAAGCCGCAATTCGAACATTTGCTTCATACATCTGGCAGAGATTCGGCAGGGAATATGAGCATTTCACTCGTGGGCGACTCAGCAAATATCGTGGCCTAAGGCGAAACTACCGTATTGAGAGGCCCTTAAATTTATTTTACCATATATTTACACTAACAACAAAATTTGCTTTCTAAATCACAATCTAATCACTTAAGACAAAAGAAAAGAAAGTGAATTTAAAAAAAGAAGTAAGAAGAGCACAAAAAAAATATGGTGAACTATCAGATGTTGAGGTCCAGAACTCAAAGTGAAAATTTTGATTTGGCTATCATTACAAACAAGAAAAAGAATAAACGCACATAAAGTAATAGCTTAAATTTTAATCACGGTGTCAAAAATATTTACTCCTTCTGATCAACTTAAATGGTGATTGTAATTCATTCTATTAAGTAACACTTATTGGTGAATATCTAAAATAACTTATAAATAACCTAATATAACATGTAGAATTACACTAAAAAATAAACCGGCGCATGAATACTTTTGTGCTCATGCAGTTTTAGAGAACATCGTAAAAGATATTTATTATGTTGTCAATATATATAACTTAATTCCTATATAAAAAGGATAAAGTTAAAATTGAAGAGTGAAGCAAATATACTAATTAATGAGGAAAGAAAATCATCATAATTTATAAATTTATTGTAACAAAAATATACTACTTATAACACTTTTCTTTATACTAGTTATTTATATAAATTATATAGTATATAGTAATAATAATAATAATAATTTAAAATAAATTTGGGGCCTTCAAATTTTGCAGCCTAAGGCAACTACCTCACTATCCAAAGCTTTCAAGCCGCCCCTGATTTCACTTTGCAGCTACTACTTCCTCCGTTTCAAATTAGACGAGGTACTTTCCTTTTTAGCCTATTTTAAAATAAATTACTCATTTTTTAATTTAGAAATAATTCAGTTTTAAACTCTTTATTTTACTCATTGTACCTTTAATGAGAAGTTTTTATAATCACATAAATGTCATGGCTCCACAAAACTTTTACCCCTTCAACTTTTAAGACTATAAGTTTCAATTTCTTTTTTTTCTTAAACTACATACCGAGTAAAGTAGCTCGTCTGAATTGAAAGAGATAGATTATCTGGAAAACGTCTTGTCAAGGACTCAAAACTGTTAAAAGTTCTGTTACCCCACCATCTCCGTTGTTTGTGCGGTAAATTTGTTACCGAGTCTTTGAGAAGCCAATCAAAGTGAAAATTGAGAAGTTGAAAACTTCTTTTCCACTGACAAAAGGGATATGATGTTTTCTTGATGAATGCAGGCACCAAAGATTTGATACCAAACCCTGAAAATGAACCAGATGCTTTTCTTACTCTCTTTTTTACCTTTTTATTGTTAATTTTGGAACTTTTTGTCCCCGTTTTTCACGGTGAATTCCTCAAGCATCCTCAGTCATAGACTTGTATATATTAAAGTGTGCATCACAGAATTGAATAGCCAACCCATTCTAGTTTCTTCATTTAATAAGGTAGAAATAATTAGTGCAGTGTGCATTCTGAACTGTGGTGTGTTCCTAAAGTAGTATTACTACAATGTCAAACCAACAACGACCGTTTTCATGGTTCAGGTTGGCTCCTTTCGGTCGCAAATTGCAACCAACCCCAGCTCTAGCTCCAACACCACGGCCAACAGCACTTAGAGCTCCGGCTCCACAGCCATTAAGGCCCCCAGCGCCTCAGCCTCGGCCAACTGTTCGACCACCACCACGTCCTGCTGTCACACCTCCTCCTCCACCTGCTAGAGCATTGTTCCCCGGCATTCCTACTACTACTGCTGCAAGATCTCCCACAACATCGACTGCCCCTCCCTCTCCAGCAAAATCAATACCAGCAGCAACATCTGTCCCTTCTTCTCCTGCAGCAACTTCCACATTTCTCCCAATCACATCCTCTTCTTTCACCTTAAGGAGCCCCGAAACTAAGACGCGCGCTCCACCTTCCTCTTCATTGACAACTTCTCCATTCCCAAAACCAGTAGCAGCATCACCACCTGGAACTGCTGCGCCTTCAGCTCCCACGACCACTGTCACTGCTTCTACTGCTGCAACCACAACCTTATCTCCAAGAACTATCAAGCCTTTTAAGGAATCACCACAAAAGTACCCTGAAACCAAGCCTCTGTTTCGTGCACCACCTCAAGAAATAAAACCCAAGCGTGCACCATTGGAAGAAGAGATTAAGAAATTAATGCTGGGGCAAGGAACCGCTGGAAATTCTTCTAAGATGAATGAAAAAGCTACTACTGATAATAAGAAAGTTAGTGAACTGAAAATATTGCCAAGGAGATTGGTAACGATGATTGGTGAAAACAAAGGGGCCATAATGGTATTGTGTCCTCATTCCACCAAGAAATCTTATACTAATGGCTTCGGAGGTAAGTCTCAAACTGTTGGAGGCAACAAAGAAGGAGGTCATACTCATGTTAAAGGAGAACTGGGGTCGAATAAGAAGAAAGAAGAAAGTGAGATGAATACAATGGAGATGGAAGAGTCTACACTGTTCATTAACAGTAATGTACAAGGAGTAAACAACTCCATTTTAGATGATTCAAGTCTCACTCACCATGATCCTGGTTTTCATATCTTCTTCTCAACGGATTAAAAGCCTTATGCATGGAATCCATATATATGTACGGTCGAAGGTAATAATAATAATATTAATATATGGTGTCTGAGGAATTTTGTTTTGATTGATTAATAAAAGTGAGTAGGGAATGGATTCTGATTCTCCATGTTCGAGCTGTAGTCCATCTTTTATGTACTTTATTTTCTGCACTAATTAATGAATTTTCTTTGAAGTTGTTGAATATTTTATCGCGAAGCTCTAGTATAACATTCATAAGGAGCATTCTCTAAAATCACGTTCTTTTCGAAGTGTTTACCCTTTAAACCGGAAAATAACTGAATTTATACGCAGTTTTAAGGATAAGTGATATAACTTGATACAAATTAAGAAAACAGATTGATATTGAAAATGACAATGAAAGAACAAATGCAAACCACACAAATCGAATAGCCTTGGCACTCGAGTTCGATCACCCTCGAACCAAGAGATGTCTCCACTGATGTATGAACAGAATAACAAGATGCTAAAAGCTAGAAAATGATAGTATGTTGCTTTATGTTGCGTAATGAGATGTATTTTTACAAATGATCAGACTCCCTTTATATAGTAGGGGAGTCCTACTCTTGATACAATTCTATATGAGGTAAAAAATCTCATGATTTGCTAATTCATCGGTCTATCCTTGATACGTGTCAAAATTTCCGCAATGATCTACAACTGATCGCAGATATTTTGTCCTTCTGCTATTCAGCTTAGCAAATTTCCCTTGATCTCGCCTGATCTCAATTTTGTTCGGTCCCTGGATCTCGAACTTCATGATATACCTCGCACCTCGGTTCGATACAATTTGAGGTCGAACCTTAACCTATCATATTCCAGTCTCAATTAGTCACACAAGGGGCGAGCCCGATTTGACCACAAACAGATAGTCCCCTCGTTTCTCGGAGAGAAGATGACGAGAAACGACATGAACTTCCGAATCTCATCTCATGGGCCATGACGTAAGCGACGAACGGTCACTGAGACACCAGAATATGATGTAAGCGACAAACGGATGCAGAAACGTTCCATTGGTCCAGTTACAAAGGCATTAAATGCTTGTCAGTTGCTGGTTGGCGACTACGGGTTCTGAACCGTCATCAACAAGCTATAAATACCCTAACTTTTATTCATTCAAACTTTAAGTTCAAAGCTCCTCCTATTCTTATTCTTCAAAAAACCCTTTGCTTTGCAACTCTTGCACCCAAATTTCTTGAACTGTCAGCAAACTGCATACCTTCCTAATTTCCTTTTCTTTTGTTCTACAATGGCGATAACTTCTAAAATTGTACCGCAAAAAGAGGCTGCCTCTTCGTCACGACCCGCCGGCGATGGGGCTGCAGCGAAACTTCACCCTGAGGAGTTCGTTCCGGCAGGGTACCTGATCGTTGCTGATTTTAAGGTTGAAAAGACTTCCTCGGTACCGGGTCGATGGGATCCATTCTTGAGGTACATATGCACAATCGCCGGTGATCTCCTCACCAAGGTTAAAAAGGATCGCAACATGGCCAATAAGCATGTGATGGTGTCTTTGCCCGAGGAGTCGATCACTTCCCACGTGGAGGGTTTTCTAAGTGTTTACACTTACCCTTTCACGTTAGGTCCCTTAGACCCGATCATTATTGCCTTATGAAAGAGGTACGACGTGACTCTTGGCCAGATTCACCCTTCCTTCTGGAGAATAGCGATTCTCTTTTGATTCTTCGTAAACAAAATCGAGCGGTATACCTTCACCCTCGATCATCTTATGAGCCTCTACAGTCTCCGACTCTATCGAGGGGGCTGATCAAGCTTGCTCGCCAAGCTAGTAGGGCCCCGTTCTCGAGTATAGATGAGCTCGGAACTGAGTCTGGATAGGCCGTTTTGTTCGAATAAAGACTTCAGATATATCCCTACCGAGGTCATGCCATTTCCCGATAAATGGAACATGAAACATAAGTACTACTTTGACTTGAAGATTTAATCTATAGTTTCTCCTTTTATCTCCTTTCTTATCGATGTTTTTGGTGTTGCAGCTGTGGCCCAGATGACGGGCGTGGTTCCTCAACTCAAGGAATGGGTTGAGGATCTCGTATCACAGAGACCATACTCTGAGCGTTCTTAGATGGAATTATCGAAGGGTCGGTGGGAGACCCGTTATCATAGTAAGTTTCCTTTTCTAGTACGGTACGATTTTGACTTTCTCCTTGTGTTTTCAAATTCTTATCTATTTTATTTTGTAGGCCTCCCCAAGGATGTTTCTAAGAGGCCTCCATTCGGTGAGGATGTGCCTCTCGAGTCCCCTGCTCTGAGGTAGGGTGATGAAAAGAAGAGAAAAGGGCCTTGAGTTCCTCGAACCCGGAAAAGAAAAAACCAAAGAAGAGGTTGCGCAAACCCAAGTGAATCACATGCGCTCTATTCTCGGACTCAATCCACCGGCTAAGGGACGAGTCCAAAGAAGAAGAAGAGAAACCCAAGCTGGTGGCCCGTGTGTGGGCAGGTGTCATGATACAAGGGCCCTTCGAACCGACAGGTGCTGAAGTTGAACCGTCTCGACATGAGGAGGTTGATGAGGGAGTCGAAGCTCCCGAACCACAAGGGGGTGAGGACACTCCGCCCCAAGCTATGGGGGTCGAGAGAGAGTCCAGGACCGACGTTTCCCGAGCAGAGGAAGGTGCCCTGAGAGACGAGCTCAGGACGATCGAACTTATTGGGTCCCCTCAGATTTCAGATGCCATGATTCGCGAGGCCGGTATGTTAGAAAGTCGTTCTTACGAGGGGCCGCAGGGGGCGAGTGATATCCACCACTTCTTGGATGGGTTAGAGTCTACTACCTCAGAAGATGTCACCAGGCTAGGTGAATTTTCGGTGTCAAGGAAGGTACCATCATCGATTGCTAGTGGGTCTTCATCAATCCCAAAGCTGGTGGATCGATTCCCGACCTCAAGTGTTAATCCTGACCACAGGCGGTCAATAACTTTCTCTGTCACGAAGGTTTCTCGGGCTTTCTCTGCCCCCATGGGGGTTGCTAGCTACCTCAGTTGCTTGATGACCGGAGTGGACCAGGCCGTGATGGACGCGGTGGAAGCGCCCTACCTATTCAATGAGGCCCAACATGCTTTGAATTGGGTAACATCGAGTGTCACTTCATTACTTATTTTAAATTTGAAGTTGTAAGTAATCCTAACACCTTTCTTTATGCTTGCAGGCCTCGGTATTACACCAAGAGGCTTTCCTCCGAATCCGGGAGGAGTTAACCCAGCACAAGGTTGAGGTTCGGGAGCTCACCAAGAAGAGGGATACTTACAAGCTTCTGAGTGAGAATATTTAGGCCGAGTTAGAAGCGGCTCGGAGGGAACACACTGAGATGGTCGAGTAGGTAATTCGAATAATTCACGATAGTGAAAGGAATTGGACATAGTGGCTAACGATCGGATCCTGCAGGTCTGGCATAGGCTTGAACAGATCGGGCAGCTCCAGGCACAGGTAGATACGATACAAGCTGAGGCTGAGGAGTTCAAGAAAAATATGGACCTCTTAGCCTCGTAAAAGGAAGTTGTCCAAGCAGAACAGGAGTCAGTCGAGGCCCAGCTTCGGGCTGCAAAGGAGAAGACCTCGGTGCAGACCAAGAGGATCGGTGAGCTCCAATATAAGCTTAACTTGGCTATTTCTGGCCAAGAGAAACTGGACACGGAGTTCGAGGCAGCCAAATCTGAGGTGGACGTGACCAATACCAAGGTCGATGCTAAAGTGGCCCAATTCAAGGTTGGCGTCGAGGCTATCAAGAAACATGCCAAGAGCATGGTGGATCATTCAAGGTGGTAAGCTCGGAGGGAAGCCCTCGAGGAATTCCACTCTCAAGGCTTTGACATATTGGCGGAAATCATGAATGCCAAGGTAGAAGAAGCCATGGCCCGGAAGCTGGCTTTTCCCGAGGAAGGCTCCGAGAGCTTAACTGAATCTGAAGGTGGGGAAGACCCCGAGGAT
>ML382427.1:0-29355 GCA_005239525.1 Nicotiana knightiana | reverse complement strand
TTCTTTTAAGCAGTATAATTATTTATATTTATGATATTTCCATATAATATTTAACTTTTGAAATACAGAGCAAGTGTGTATGGGAACACCACTATAGCGCGGAAGTGGCTGCAAATTTTAACCTCAAAGCTCGGAAGCGGTTGTCGCATAGTTTCTCCAAAGCTAGACAGTTCAACAAGAAGCCTAGCTGGTTGCTTCAACATTTTTGGGAGGATTTGCAAAGGCAATGGCTTACTTCAACCTTCTTACAAAAGAGCGAAAAGGAAAGAAAGCTCGCGCTTCCGAGAAGGGAGGGTCCTTGCACACTGGAGGTGCGATCAGCCACGGGACAATAAAAAGAAGATTGGTACGTAATCGATTAATTTATTTTAATTTTCAAAGTATATCTATTCTGTTTATTAACTAAAAGTTATGAGTTTCAGGAAAAGAAGTTGGGGAATCCAATGAAGCAAGATGAGTTATTCAAGTAGACTCATATTGTCAAGAAGAAGAAAGAGACAGATCAAGAAAGGTGGGTCGAGGGCCGAGCCTCGACTGTACATGTAAGTTTTCACTTTTCATTAAGTATTTTGATTTACACTTATATAAATTTTGAAATACTAATTCAATGTAATTTTTCTTATAGGATCGCTTCACAGCTGACGTGGAGGAATTCATACGCAGTCAGCAACCTAATGAGTCGGGCGAGGCAATCCACTTTTCGAACGAGGATGCTGAAAGAATATGGATGGAGGCTGCTGGCGATGCAAAATGGGGGAAGGTATACGGGCTTCCTACTAAGAAGTTCCATCGCTATCACTGTGGAATGCAAGGAATAGGGACTTCCTCGCAAGGCGAGAAACTTCATGGGGAGAGCCCTTCCGCTATGCGGGAGAGTGTGACAAAGCTCACATCCGAGCTAGAAGCTGCCAAGGAAAGAGAAAAGCTTAGAGATGATCAGTACGTTGGCATTAAAGCTCAGTACCATGGCATGCAAGCTCAGCTCAAAGCTCTCCTAACTTCTGGAGCTCTACTGATTCCCCGGTCTCAAGAGTCATCGCCAGAGGCTCAACTTGAAAGTGAGCGTTCCTCCCGTCCTCCCCGTGATTGTTATTCTCGTCCTCCTCAAAATGACCCTTCTCATTACCGTCTTGATAATGAAGCTTCATCAAACGATGATGATAATGATGTTGAATGAAACAATCTTTGATTACTTTTATATACTTTGAACAAGACAATATAACTTTGGTCCGTTTTCGAATGGGCTTGTAATAAGTATTAACTTAGTTTTGTTAGTTTAATGTGTTAGTTCTATTGAACTTTATACTTTGTTGGTTTTAATATTGGTTTTAATGTTGTTGTTGTGTTATTGTTGTTGTTGTTGTTGTGTTGTTGTGTTATTGTAGTTCGTGTTGTTGTAGTTAGTATTGTTGTTGTTGTTGTTATTGTAATAGGATTT
Source organism: Nicotiana knightiana (assembly GCA_005239525.1). NCBI lineage: Eukaryota > Viridiplantae > Streptophyta > Magnoliopsida > Solanales > Solanaceae > Nicotiana > Nicotiana knightiana. The sequence continues at coordinate 27,917 of ML382427.1, read as the reverse complement.
GGTCGCTATTTCCTAAATTTTTTTTCCTGGGCAATAGCGACCAACTTTGGTCGCTAAATAACCCAGATTTCCAGTATAGCGACCAACTTTGGTCACTATTTTATTAAAAAAAATATTTTTCTGCAAATTGGCGACCAATGTTAGTCGCTTATTTAATTAAAAAATTAAATTAGTGGAATTAGCGACCAAGTGTGGTCGCTTTTTGTTTTAAAAAAATTTAAAAAATTGTAGAATAGCGACCAACTTTGGTCACTATTTTCCAGATTTAAAAAAAATATTTTTTCTTTACAGACCAAAGTTGGTCGCTATATTTTGTATAATAATAAATAAATAAATAACGTAATTTAAAAATAGAGACCAACTTTGGCCTCTAAATTTATATTATTATATTTTTGATACCGGAATATTTGGTCCTTTTAACTTAGAGACCAAAGTTGGTCACTAATTAGCGACCAACTTTGGTCCCTAAATTAAAGGGACCAACGAAAAAGCGACCAAGCTATTTTGGATGCCTTTTGGCCGCTTTTTCACTGTTTAGCGACCAAAGTTGGTCGCTTTTCATGGTCGTTTTTTCCCGATTTTTAGTAGTGAAAGAAACGAAGAACAAATATCACTGGAGTTCCTGGGATAAGATGTGCTACTCATATGAGGAAGGTGGGGTTGGATTCAAGAAAGTGCAAGACATATGCTCTTCATTTTCTGCTAGGAAATAGTGGAGACTCAGAACTGAAAAGATCCTATGGACAAAATTTCTCCTGACAAAATATTGTCCCAGGTCCAACTTACTATCAAAACAGAAAAACTCGAAAGACTCCAATTGTGATGACCCAAAGGGTTATCTTATGATTTAAAATACCATTCCGGGCTCATTACCCTTAAAAATACTAATATTATTTACCTCGATTTGCATGCACAGTCCGGGCGTGAATCCGGAAAGCCTCTATGTGAAAATATAAGAAATAATAATTTCTAGAGTTAAAATTTGATTTTAGTTGGCTTTGGTCAACATTTTGAGTAAACAGATCCGGACCCGTGTTCCGACGGTCCTGGGAAGTCTGCAGTAAAATATAGGACTTGGGTGTATGCCCGAAATTGAATTCCGAGGTCCCTAGCTTTAGAAATGAATTTTTGAAGAAAATTGTTATAATGAATTTTGAAGGAAATAAAGAAATGAATTAAAGTTTGAACTCGTTGGTATCGGGCCCGTAGTTTAATTCCGGAGCCCGGCACATGTTTGTTATAATTTTTAAGTCTTATTTGTAAGATTTGGTGGGAATCGGAGTTCATTTGACGTGATTCGGACGTCCGGTTGAGAAAATAGTGAATTTGAAGAGTTCTTGAGAAAATCATGATTTTTTATGTTAAATTCGTAGTTTTAGGTGTTATCTTTGTGATTTGATTGCACGAGCAAGTCCGTATGATATTTTTAGACTTGTGTGCATGTTTAGTATGGAACCCTGAGGGCTCGTGTGAGTTTTGGATAGGTTACGAAGTGTTTTGGACTTTTAAACTTCGCTGTCATATTGTATCTGGTGCACAGATAATCTATGCTTCGCGATCGTGTAGCAATACTCGCAATCGTGTAGTGTAAATCATGCTTAGGGGAATTTTCTTCTTCGCGAACGTGAAGTTTTGGGGGTGGTACCCTTCGCGAACGCGGTTAGTCTCACGCGAACGTGATGGTCAAGGGACCTGGGGGAGGGGAGTCTGGTTCCTCTACGCGAACGCGGCCGCAGGGTCGCGAACGCGAAGGCCTGGGGGAGTGCCTTACGCGAACGCGTAGTCTATTCGAGCCGCTGCTTCGCGAACGCGATGAAGGCCTGCCCAGCGAGTAAAAACAGAACAGTAACACGGGAATAAGCCATTATTTCATATTTTCAAAACCAAGAAGACCTAGAGGCAATTTTCAATATAGATGTTCTTCCCCAAAGTGTTGGTAAACGATTCTAAACTATTTTCTTTTGATTACCCATTGTTTTTCATCACTTTCTAATCAAAAATCAAGGGTTTTCATGGTAGAAATTGGGGGTTTGGGTAGAATTATGAAATTTTGTAAAATTAAAATTTAGACCTCGAATTGGGGTCGGATTTCGAAACTAACTACATATTCGGGCTCGGGGATGAATGGGTAAACGGAATTTGGTCTGAACCCCAGTTTAGACCCAGCGGGCCTGGGGCCGATTTTTAACCTTTTTGGGGAACACTTAAGAAAACCATAATTTTGCATTAAAATTAGTTCTTTAGCACTAATTAATAATATTGAACTAATTATGATTAGATACGAGTGGGTTGGAGGTGAATTTGAAAGGAAAAGTTGTAATTGAACAGTGAGTGGCCTGCGAAATTGAGGTAAGCGTTTGGTTTAACTTTGAATTGAGGGATTAGGAATTCCCGACTTAAATGCTATGTGAAATTATATGTGTGTGGTGTATAGGTGAGGCGACGAGTAACTATGCGCCACCAAATTATCTGTTTAGCATGTTCCCTTCCCCGTTTCTAATTTATTCCTGTCTTAATTGCTTTATGATTATGCTTCCATGTCTACTTATTTTTGTCCACTTGTTTTGTTAAATAGTGTTTCACTTATTTGAAAATATTAATTGTTCCTTAGATTCATTGTGGTACATTAATGGTTGAGTTGGTTGTCAGTGTTTCATGATACATTTCGGTTGGTTTCGTTGTGTTGTAATAATTGGTAGAGTTTATTAATTGTACAGATTTCTGTTACATTATTTGAGATATAAATGTTGTGAAGGCTTTTGATTTAAATTGTGAACCCTTTATTATAAATTGGGAAATGTGACTGTCTGGTGGGTGCGGGTTGTACGCCGCAACAAGAAGTAATAAGGGTGGACAGGTGGGATCGGGTTACACGTCGTAACAAGGAGGAATAAGGGAGAATATTCATGTTGTTACTGGTTATATGATGAAAACTGGAATACCCATTGTTTTATTTGTTGTTCTTCATATTCTGCTTTTACCGTTATTTAAATTGTAAGATGGAAATTCACGTAAAGATTAGTTATAGATGAGGTCTGGAAAGATAGTTGGGTTATTTATTTATTTACTGCAAGTTATTGTTTCATTTAGTTTAGTATTTCCTTGTTGCTTTATTAAACATTGTATACGGGTTATATTATAAATGCCCCGCTGTAGCCTCGTCACTACCTCGTCGAGATTAAGCTCGGCACTTACCAGTACATGGGGTCGGTTGTACTGATACTGCACTCTGCACTTCTTGTGCAGATTCAGGTTCCGGTCAGAGTTGATTTCGAGTAGTAGCTAATTATTCGAACGGAGACACAAGGTAGATCTATTGACATTCGCAGATTCCTGGAGTCTTCTCCATATTATTTATTTACTGTTTTATTTAATTCAAAACAGTCATGTATTTTCTTTAAGCCAAATACTTGTAGTAAATTCTTAGTAGTTCGTGAATTGTGACTCCAAACCCTGGGTAGTATCATTTTATTTCTCCATAAAATTATTTTGGTATCATTTATTGGATAATATTGGACCTTGTATTATGTTTTAATTGTTTGAAATGTTGAATCCCTATAACATTGGCTTGCCTATCAAGTATGGTGTTAGGCGTCATCATGATCCCGAGGGTTGGGAATTTGGGTCGTGACAAGTTGGTATCAGAGCACTAGGTTTCCTAGGTCTCACAATTCACAGACAAGCTTAATAGAGTCTGAGGGATCGATACGGAGACGTCTGTACCTGTCTCTCAGAGGTTATAAAGTTAGGAACAAGTCACTTTCTTTCTACTATGTCGTGTGATTCTTGTTATCCCAAATACTGATTAAAATCTTCCATTCTCTCGCAGATGGCGAGAACACGTACCTCTTCTTCTGCTGACCAGCAACCAGATCCTCCAGCAGTAGCAGCTTCTACAAGGGGCATATACTGAGGTCGTGCTAGAGGCCGAGGCAGGGGCAGGACTCAGGCAACAGCTCCAGCTGCGGAGCCCCAGATAGAGCTTGATGAGAGGGCTCCAGCTCAAACCGTTCCGACGGGACCAGCTCAAGTCCTAGAGGGGTTTATTGCTACCCCGGTGCTTCAGGATGCCTTGGTCCGACTAGTTGTCCTTATAGAGAGTGTAGCACAGACTGGTGCACTCCTTGGAGAGCAGTCGTATCCCAGGCTGGAGAAGGAGTCCAGACTCCTGCTACCCACACTCCGGAGCAGACTACTAACCCCAGCAGCTCATCCAGTTGGGGTAGTTCAGCCAGTTGCTGCAGCATCACTCGTTGTTGGGATAGTTATGTCCTATGATGCTTTATGGAGATTGGACAGGTTTATCAAGCTTTTCCCTGTTCATTTCAGCGGTGCCACTTCAGAGGACCCCCAGGAATACCTTGATATCTTTCATGAGGTTCTTCAGAACATGGGTATTTTGGAGACCAATGGGTCGATATTGCTGCTTTTCAGATGACCGGTTCTGCCAAGAAATGGTGGAGGGATTATCTACTGACTAGACCAGCGGATCACCTACTCTGACTTAGGATCAGTTTTCACATCTCTTCTTGGAGAAGTTCCTGCCTATCACTACTACAAAGGAGCGATGTGTCAGTTTGAGCGTCTTCAGCAGAGCAACGTGACGGTTTCCCAGTATAAGACTCGCTTTGTGGATTTGGCCCGTCATGCTACTCTTTTGCTACCCACAGAGATAGATCACCATCAATAGTGCATCTGAGTACCTCATGTGCAGTATATACCTCCTTCTTCTCATCCAGTCAATAGTGCACCATCAGCTCCTATCAGAGCACCTCCTGTGCAGAGTTATTATCGTGGTCAGCAGGCTCGTCAGGGTCAGCCTTGGTATCAGGAGGGATGCTTTCAGTGTGGTGAATTTTGGCATATTCTGAGAGCTTCTCTGAGATTTTTGGGTAAGCTTCAGTACCAGAGTTCTCGTGCCATAGTTCCGGCACCAGCTGCCCAGCCAGCTAGGGGTAGGGGTCAGGTAGCCAGAGGTAGGGGCCAAATTATTAGAGGTGGAGGCCAGCCCGCTAGAGGTGAAGGTCCGCCTAGCATAGGTCGTCCCAGAGACATGGTTTAGGGTGGTGGGGCCCATCCTCGATTGTATGCATTTCCGACAAGACCTGAGGCGGAGTCATTTGATGTTGTTATCACAGGTACCATTTTAGTTTTCAATAGAGATGATTTAGTTATGTTTGATCCGGGGTCTACTTACTCTTATGTGTCATCTTATTTTGCTCCGTATTTGGTTTTGCCCCGCGATTCCTTGAGTGTCCCTGTTTATGTGTCTACGCCTGTGGGGCATGCTATTATTGTATATCGTGTGTATCGTTCGTGTGTGGTCGTTATTGAGGGTCTTGAAACTAGTGTGGACCTTTTGATTCTTGATATGGTGGATTTCGATGTCATATTGGGTATGGATTGGCTGTCACCTTATTATGCCATCTTGGATTGTCACACCAAGACAGTTACATTAGATCTTCTAGGGTTACCTCGATTAGAGTGGAGAGGGACTCCTGGTCATTCCTCCAGCAGGGTTATTTCTTATATGAAGGCTCGTCGCATGGTCGAGAAGGGATGTTTGGCTTATTTGGCCCATGTTCGTGATTCTAGTGTTGAGGCTTCATCTATAGATTCGGTGCTTGTTGTTTGTGAGTTTCCCGAGGTGCTTCTTGCAGACCTGCCGAGGATGCCACCCGACAAGGATATTAATTTTTGCATTGATGTGGCTCCGGGCACTTAGCCCATTTCTATTCCTCCGTACTGGATGGCCCCACCAGAGTCGAAAGAATTGAAAGAACAGTTACAAGACTTGTTGGATAAGGGCTTCATTAGACCTAGTGTCTCGCCCTAGGGTGCACCGGTTTGGTTCGTAAAGAAGAAGGATGGATCGATGAGAATGTGTATAGATTACCGATAGTTGAATAAAGTCACTATCAAGAATAAGTATCCATTACCGAGAATTGATGATTTGTTTGATCAGCTTTAGGGTGCCAAGGTGTTTTCAAATATCGATTTGAGATCGGGCTACCATCAGTTGAAGATTAGGGCATCTGATGTACCTAAGACAGCCTTTCGGACGAGGTATGTGCACTATAAATTTCTGGTGATGTCTTTTGGCTTAACTAATGCTCCAGCAACATTTATGGACTTGATGAATCCTGTGTTCAAGCCTTATATGAATTCCTTCGTAATTATGTTCATTGATGACATTCTAATATACTCATGTAGTCAGGAGGAGCATGAGCAGCACCTCCAGATAGTGCTTCAGACTTTGAGAGACAGTCAGTTGTATGCTAAATTTTCAAAATATGAATTTTGGTTGGATTCAGTAGCTTTCTTGGGTCACATCGTATCAGCATAGGGTATTCAGGTACATCCTAAGAAGATAGAGGCAGACAAGGACTAGCTTAGACCCACTTCAACCACAGAGATCATGAGCTTCTTGGATTTGACAGGTTGCTACTGTCGTTTTGTGGAGGGGTTTTTATCTATAGCAGCCCCAATGACTAAATTGACTCAGAAAGGTTCCCCATTCAAATGGTCGAACGAGTGTGAGGCGAGCTTTCAGAAGCTCAAGACAGCCTTGACTTCAGCATCGGTGTTGGTGTTACCATCAGGTTCAGGATCTTTCACGGTATATTGTGATGCTTCCCGTGTTGAGCTCGGAGCAGTATTGATGTAGGAAGGGAGAGTGATGGCATATGCGTCTCGGCAGTTGAAGATTCATGAGAAGAATTATCCTGTCCATGACTTAGAGTTGGCAACCATTGTTCACACATTGAAGATTTGGAGGCACTATCTCTATGGTGTGCCGTGTGAGGTTTTCACGGATCATTGCAGTCTTCAGTACTTGTTCAAGAAAAAGAATCTTAATTTGAGGCAGAGGAGATGGTTAGAGTTATTGAAATACTATGACGTCACTATATTGTATCATCTGGGGAAGGCCAATGTGGTGGCCGATGCATTGAGTAGGTTGGTAGTGAGTATGGGCAGCATTGCATTCATTCCAGTCAGTGAGAGACCGTTAGCTTCAGATATTCAGACTGTGGCCAATCAGTCCGTGAGGTTGGATATTTCTCCCAACCGTGTTTTAGCTTGTACAGTCGCTCGGTCTTCCTTATTTGAGCGTATCAGAGGTCGACAGGATGATGACCCGCATTTAATGGTCCTTAGGGACACGGTGGTGCCAAGAAGGTTACAGTTGGAGATGACAGTGTTTTGAGGATGCAGGGTCGAGCGTGTGTGTGCCTAATGTTGATGGGCTTCGTGAGTTGATCCTTGAGGAGGCTCACAGTTCTAAGTATTCTATTCACCCCGGTGCTGCCAAAATGTACTAGGACATGCGGCAGCACTATTGGTGGCGAAAGATAAAGAAGGACATTGTTTCTTATGTGGCTCGTTGCTTGAATTATCAACAGGTGAAGTATGAGCATTAGAGACCCGGCGGCTTGCTTCAGCAGATAGAGATTCCTGAGTGGAAGTGGGAGCGTATTACTATGGACTTCGTTGTTGGGCTCCCACGAACTCAGAGGAAGTTCGATGTCGTTTGGGTTATTGTGGATAGGCTGACTAAATCAGCACATTTCATTCCGGTGGCAAGTACTTATTCTTCGGAGCAGTTAGCAGGGATTTACATTCAGGAGATTGTCCTACTTCACGGTGTGCCCGTGTCTATCATTTCTAATCGAGGTACACAGTTTACCTCGCATTTTTGGAGGGCAGTTCAGCATGAGTTGGGTACACGAGTTGAGTTGAGCACAGCATTCCATCCGTAGATGGACGGGCAGTCCGAGCGTACTATTCAGATCTTGGAGGATATGCTCTGCGCCTGTGTTATTGACTTTGGAGGTTCATGGGATCAGTTCTTGCAGTTAGCGGAGTTTGCCTACAATAATAAATACCAGTCAAGCATTCAGATGGCTCCCTACGAGGCATTATATGGTAGGTGATGTAGATCGCCAGTATGATGGTTTGAGCCGGAAGAGGCTCGGTTATTGGGAACATACTTAGTTTAGGAGGCCTTGGACAAGGTCAAGATTATACAGGATTGACCTCGTACAGCTCAGTCCAGACAAAAGAGTTATGCCGACCGTAAAGTTCGTGATGTGGAATTCATGGTCGGAGAGAGTGTATTACTTCAGGTATCACCCATGAAGGGTGTTATGAGGTTCGGGAAGAAGGGAAAGTTGAGCCCTAGGTATGTCGGGCCATTTGAGACTCACGAGAGAGTGGGGGGTAGCTTATAGACTTGCATTGCCTCCAGGGTTATCATCAGTTCTTCCGGTATTCCATGTGTCTATGCTCCGAAAATATCATGGTGACCCATACCACGTGTTAGATTTCAGCTTTGTCCAATTGGACAAGGGTTTGACTTATGAGTAGGAGCCGGTAGCCATTCTAGACCAGCAGGTTCGTCAGTTGAGGTCAAAGAGTTACCCTTCAGTTCGAGTGCAGTGGAAAGGTCAGCCTGTTGAGAAAGCTACTTGGGAGTCCGAGTCTGACATGCAGAGAAGATAACCACACTTGTTCGCCAAATCAGGTACTTTTCTATATCCGTTCGAGGACGAACGTTTGTTTTAGAGGTGGAGATTGTGATGACCGAAAGGGTCATCTTATGATTTAAGACACCATTCCAGGCTCAATAGCCTTAAAAAAATTAATTTTATTCACCTCAATTTGTGTGCACAGTCCGGACGTGAATCCGGAAAGCCTCTATGTGAAAATATAAGAAATAATAATTTCTAGAGTTAAAATTGATTTTAGTTGGCTTCGGTCAACATTTTGAGTAAACGGGCCCGGGCCCATGTTCTAACGGTCCCGGGAGGTCCGAATAAAATATGGGACTTGGACATATGCCCGGAATTGAATTCTGAGGTCCCTAGCTTTAGAAATGAATTTTTGAAGAAAATTGTTATACTAAATTTTGAAGGAAATAAAGAAATGAATTAATGTTTGAACTCATTAGTATCGGGTCCGTATTTTGGTTTCGAAGCCCGCTACAATTTGGTTATAATGTTTAAGTCTTATCTGTGAAATTTGGTGGGAATCGGAGTTCATTTGACGTGATTCGAACGCCTGGTTGAGAAAATAGTGAATTTGAAGTGCTCTTGAGAAAATCATGATTTTTTATGTTAAATTCATAATTTTAGGTGTTATCTTTGTGATTTGATCGCACCAGCAAGTCCGTATGATATTTTTAGACTTTCGTGCCTGTTCAGTTTGGAGCCCCGAGAGCTCGGGTGAGTTTTGGATAAGCTACGGGATGTTTCGGACTTATAAACTTCTGCTGTCATGATGTATTTGGTGCATAGATAATCTGTGCTTCGGGATCGCGTAGCAATACTGGCGATCGCGTAGTGTAAATCATACTGAGGGGAATTTTCTTCTTCGCGAACGTGGAAGACTGGTTGCAGGGGTGATACCCTTTGCGAACGCGGTCAGTCTCACGCGAACGCGATGGTCAAGGGACCTGGGGAGGGGAGTTTGGTTCCTCTATGCGAACACGGCCACAGGGTCGCGAACGCGAAAACCTGGGGGAGTGCCTTACGCGAACGAGTGGAAGGACTCGCGAACGCATAGGCTATTCGATCGCTGCTTCGCTATCGCGACAGGCTCATCGCGAACACGATGAAGGCCTACCCAGCGAGTAAAAACAGAACAGTAACACGGGAATAAGCCATTATTTCTTATTTTCACAACCAAGAAGACCTAAAGGCGATTTGCAATTTACAAGTTCTTCCCCAAAGTGTTGGTAATTGATTCTAAACTATTTTCTTTCGGTTACCCATTGTTTTTCATCACTTTTCAATCAAAAATAAGGGTTTTCATGGTAGAAATTGGGGGTTTGGATAGAATTACGAATTTTTGTAAAATTGGAATTTAGACCTCGAATTAGGGTCGGATTTCGAAACTAACTACATATTCGGGCTCGGGGGTGAATGGTAAACGAAATTTGGTCCGAAATCCGAGTTTGGACCAAGCGGGCCAGGGGTCGATTTTTAACTTTTTTGGGAACACTTAGGAAAATCATAATTTTGTATTAAAATTAGTTCCTTTAGCACTAATTAATGATATTGAACTAATTATGATTATATACGAGTGGGTTGGAGGTTAATTCGAAAGAAAAAGTTGTAATTGAGCAGTGAGTGGCCTGCGAGATTGAGGTAAGTGTTTGGTTTAACTTTGACTTGAGGGATTAGGAATTCCCGACTTAAATGCTACGTAAAATTATATGTGTGTGGTGTATAGGTGAGGTGACGAGTACGCGCCACCAAATTATCTTTTTAGCATGTTCCTTCCCGTTTTTAATTTATTATATTCCTGTCTTAATTGCTTCATGATTATTGATGCTTCCATGTCTACTTGATTTTGCCCACTTGTTTTGATAAGTAGCGTTTCACTTTTTTGAAAGTATTAATGGTTCCTTAGATTCATTGTGGTACTTTAATGGTTGGGTTGGTTGTCAGTTTTTCATGATACATTTCGGTTGGTTTCGTTGTGTAGTAATAATTGGTGAAGTTTCTTAATTGTAAAGCTTTCCGTTACATTATTTGAGACATAAATGTTGTGAAGGATTTTGATCTAAATTTTGAACCCTTTATTATAAATGTTGAAATGTGACTGTCAGGTGGGAACGGGTTGCACGCCCCAACAAGGAGTAATAAGGGTGGATAGATGGGATCGGGTTGCACGCCGCGACAGGAGGAATAAGGGTGATATATATATGTTGATCGAGTTGCATGCCGCAATAAAGAGTAATAAGGGAAAATACTCATGTTGTTACTGGTTATATGATGGAAACTGGAATACCCACTGTTTTATTTGTTCTTCATATTCTGCTTTTACGGTTGTTTAAATTGTAACATGAAAATTCACATAAGGATTGGTTATAGCTGAGGTCTGGAAAGATAGTTGGGTTATTTATTTATTTACTACAAGTTACTGTTTCATTTATTTTAGTATTTCCTTGTTGCTTTATTAAACTTTGTATACATGTTATATTATAAATGCCCCGTCGCAGCCTCATCACTACCTCATCGAGGTTAGGCTCAGCACTTACCAGTACATGGGGTCGGTTGTACTGATACTGCACTCTGCACTTCTTGTGCAGATCCAGGTTCTGGCCAAAGTTGATTTTGAGTAGTAGCTGATTATTCGCACGGAGACACGAGGTAGATCTGCTGACGTTCGCAGATTCCTGGAGTCTTCTCCATATTATTTATTTACTATTTTATTTAATTCAAAACAGTCATGTATTTTCTTTGAGCTAAATAGTTGTAATAAATTTTTAGTAGTTCATGAATTATGACTCCAAATCCTGGGTAGCTAGATACTAGTATTGGTTTCGTGGTATCGTTTTATTTCTCCATAAATTATTTTGATATCATTTATTGGATAATATTGGACCTCGTATTATGTTTTAATTGTTTTAAATGTTGGATCCCTCTAACATTGGTTTCCCTAGAAAGTATGGTGTTAGGCGCCATCACGATTCCGAGGGTTGGGAATTTGGGTCGTGACACCAATATTTGGAAGAATTTACTAGACACCAGGAAGATGATTGATTCCAATATCATGTGGAAACTAGGAAAGGGACATGTTCTTTTCTGGTGGGATAACTGGCTTAGATCAGGACCTTTAGTCCAACACAATATCCAACCTAGGAAACCTGGGAACACAAAAGTCAAAGATTTCATTTTGACAAAAACTGGAATTCAAATGCACTCAGCAGAACTCTCCCAGATCACATCACTGAAGAGGTTATAAAGGTGGACATTAGAAACAAGGAAGATGCAGTTATTTGGTGTTTGAATCCTAACGGCCACTTCTCATACTCCTCTGGCTTCAAAGCATTCAGACAAAAAAAAGAACAAGAACCCACAACTTGCTAAGCTATGGAGTAATGAAGTACCATTCAAAGTCTCATTCTTGAAGTGAGGGATCCTAAAAAAGGAACTTCTCATTGAGGAACATTTACATAGATTTGTACTCAACATAGCTACTAGATGTGTTTGTTGTAGAGAAGCCAAGGAGGAGACTGTTAACCATGTTTTTATTTAGAGTGACATAGCTTCTAACACATGGAGAAAAATTGATAGTCCCCTGGGTATTGACATCAAACCAGTGAGTATCCATAATACTCTTAATAAATGGTGGAAGCTCAAGCCTAACAACGAGTTTCATAGGATGCTTTTATAAATTACCCCTATCATTGTATGTTGGGAGTTGTGGAAAGATAGATGCTCCAAAAAATATGGCCAACAAGCTACATTATAATGACAATAATTTGACCCCAGGTTACCTTCCAAGTAAAGGTATCTCCGGGAAAAAGGTTCAGTAGAATGGAATCCAAATGGAAGAGGACATAATATGTAAAATTGTCATGGATTACAAGCCTAAGATTATTAGCAAACTTGTGAAGTGTAATGACACTCCCTGCAATTCTCTCACTCTTCACACTGACGGGAGCTACATGGCTAGGGTGGGAAAGCTGGTGCAGGAGGAGTTGTTAGGAGAATAAATGGAGAGATGGTCATGACATTTGCTATACCTCTCCAATTCTCAACTAACAAATATAGTGAGACCTATGCAACCTTGTTTGGAATTAATTGATGCTATGCACATCACATAGATATTTTGTGCCTTCAACTTGACTCACAACTACTTGTCAATATGATCAATGGAAATCTCAATCCTCCATGGCACTTGTACAATGAAGTAGAGCAAATCCAACACAAAATCAGGGAAAAACAAATGCAAGTCCATCATTGTTACAGAGAAGATAATAAGGTGGCTGATTCAATTCTAAAATATTCCACAATACTATGCCGAAATGAAGTCTATCTCCAGGAGAATGACTTACCCAGGGAAGATAAAAGAGAACTTAAAATGGATAAATTGGGACTCTCTTCCTTCAGGATTAGGGCAGCCAAACACTCCGGGTGGTACTTTGATCCTCCTTGAACATCTTTCATCTTTTCTTCGAGGCATGTTCTGATTCACCAAGTAGTCATGCCTTTTGTTTCGGCACTGCCAACACTCCTATAGGAAGTTGGCTTTGCTGAATTTTTTGTCTAATGTTGGTTATGCTCCAGCATTTTTCCTAGTTGGTTTAGATTAACTAGGTTCTATGGAGGTTAGGTTTTATGTCCCCCTCCTTGTTGTACTAATTTTTCTTTGAGTTATTAATATAAAAGGTAGGGGTGAGATGAAATCTTGGGTGGATGGATTGAATTAAATACACACACACACACAGAATTGTATATCGTGCATACTTATTCCCAAATATTTGATCATAATAAGTTACTATTAAGACCAAATTTCCCCACAGGGGAATGTTCTCGCGAGGGCACCATCAGATATTGTAAATAAACCTGATAAAAGGAAGTTGAGTATATCAACATGCAAACCATAGGCTAGCTAATACACCCGTTGGGCTAAACGAACACTACTTAATCTATTAGAACGGCCCATCCCACCTTTTGAAGATTTTTCTTTGGTATAGGTAGGATACCGTTTATGTGACCCATTACAAACAAAATGGTTTTATATAAAATCTTCATTGTAATCTTTATTTTTACACGCAAGTGATACAAAAATAAAACACGAGAGATCTTTGAAGAATTATTTTTTTCTATTATAATCATAAAGGTTTATGTTGAATCTTTTACGAGCTTTTTTTTTTATCATATTGTATGCATATTGGATTCAAGTTCAATAAACAATTTGGATTATAAATTAAATATACTAGTCCAAATAAGTATTATGGGATAATATAGTTGATTTAATTATATAATTGAATATATATGGATTAAATAAATAGGTCCAAATTCATTGGGTTAGACCATTTAGTTGGGCTACAAATGATGAGCCTATTTACTTAGGCCCAAGATATCATCTTCCTAGAGGTCCAGTTTGGTGTCACACGTGAAATGATGTGGCACGCCAAGTCAAGCGGAAGAGCCAATAGGATTGTGCCACGTGTCAAAATGACAAGACCATGCCAAGTCACATGTGTGCAAATGACATGTTCTGTCCAATCAAACACGGCCTTGTCTCACTTCAATTTGTTTGGTCAGAAATAGTACACTCCGGGTGGTACTTTGATCCTCATTGAACATCTTTTATCTTTTCTTCGAGGCATGTTCTGATTCACCGAGTAGTCATGCCTTTTGTTTCGGCACTACCAACACTTCTATAGGAAGTTGGCTTTGCTGAATTTTTTGTCTAATGTTGGTTATGCTCCAGCATTGTTCCTAGTTGGTTTAGACTAACTAGGTTCTATGGAGGTTAGGTTTTATGTCCCCCTCCTTGTTGTACTAATTTTTCTTTGAGTTATTAATATACAAGGTAGAGGTCTACGCCAAACCCTCACCATCAAAGGAGATGAAATCTTGGGTTGATGGATTGAATTAAATCTATATATATATATATATATATATATATATATATATATACTCTGAATTGTATTTCGTGCATACTTACTCCTAAATATTTGATCATAATAAGTTACTATTAAGACCAAATTTCCCCACAAAGGAATGTTCTCACGAGGGCACCATTAAATGTTGTAAATAAACCTAACAAAAGGAAGTTGAGTATATCAACATGCAAACCATGGGCTAGCCAATACACCCATTGAGCTAGACGAACACTACTGAACCCATTAGAACTGCCCATCGCACCTTTGAAGATTTTCCTTTGGTATAGGTAGGATACCATTTATGGGAATCAATTGGTTGGTGAGCCATTACAAGACAAAATGATTTTATATAACATCTTCACTATAATCTTTATTTTTACACGCAAGTGATACAAAAATAAAACACGAGAAATCTTTGCAGAATTACTTTTTCTATTATAATCATAAAGGTTTATGTTGAATCTTTTACGAGCCTTTTTGTTTATCATATTGTATGCATGTAAAATTTATTGGATTCAAGTCCAATAAATAATTTGGATTATAATTCAAATATACTAGTCCAAATAAGTATTATGGGCTAATATAATTTGATTAATTACATAATTCAATATATATGGATTAAATTAATAGGTCCAAATTCATTGGGCTAGCCCATTTAGTTGGGCTACAAATGATGAGTCTATTTCTTTAGGCCCAAGATATCATCTTTCTAGAGGCCTAGTTTGGTGCCACACGTGAAATGACGTGGCACGCAAAGTCAAGAGGAAGAGCCAATAGGATCGTGCCACGTGTCAAAATGACAAGGCCATGCCAAGTGAAACTGAAGAGCTAATAGAATCATTCCACGTGTCAAAATGACAAGCCATGCCAAGTCACATCGAAAGACCAATGAAACAGCAGCACGTGTGCAAGTGACATGTTCTGCCCAATCAAACGCGATCTTGTCACACTTCAATTTGATTGGCCGGAAAGAGTACACTCCGGGTGGTACTTTGATCCTCCTTGAACATCTTTCATCTTTTCTTCGAGGCATGTTCTGATTCACCAAGTAGTCATGCCTTTTGTTTCGGCACTGCCAACACTCCTATAGGAAGTTGGCTTTACTGAATTTTTTGTCTAATGTTGGTTATGCTCCAGCATGTTCCTAGTTGGTTTAGATTAACTAGGTTCTATGGAGGTTAGATTTTATGTCCCCCTCTGTGTTGTACTCATTTTTCTTTGAGTTATTAATATACAAGGTAAGGGTCTAGGACAAACCCTCACCACCAAAGGAGATGAAATCTTGGATGGATAGATTGAATTAAATATATATATACATACTCTGAATTGTATTTCGTGCATACTTATTCCTAAATATTTGATCATAATAAGTTACTATTAAGACCAAATTTCCTCACAAAGGAATGTTCTCGTGAGGGCACCACCAAATATTGTAAATAAACCTGATAAAAGGAAGTTGAGTATATCAACGTGCAAACCATGGGCTAGCCAATACACCCATTGAGCTAGACGAACACTACTGAATCCATTAGAACGGCCCATCGCACCTTTTGAAGATTTTCCTTTGGTATATACCATTTATGGGAATCAATTGGTTTGTGACCCATTACAAAACAACATGGTTTTATATAACATTTTCACGGTAATCTTTATTTTTACACGCAAGTGATACAAAAATAAAGCACGAGAGATCTTTGCAGAATTATTTTTTCCATTATAATCATAAAGGTTTATGTTGAATATTTTACGAGCCTTTTTGTTTATCATATTGAATGCATGTAAATTTTATTGGATTCAAGTCCAATAAATAATTTGGATTATAATTCAAATATACTAGTCCAAATAAGTATATGGGCTAATATAATTAGATTAATTACATAATTTAATATATATGGATTAAATAAATAGGTCCAAATTTATTGGGCTAGCCCATTTAGTTGGTCTACAAATGATGAGCCTATTTCTTTAGGCCCAAGATATCATCTTCCTAGAGGCCCAGTTTGGTGTAACACGTGAAATGACGTAGCACGCCAAGTCAAGCGGAAGAGCCAATAGAATCGTGACACGTGTCAAAATGACAAGGCCATTCCAAGTGAAACTGAAGAGCCAATAGAATCATGCCACGTGTCAAAATGACTAGCCATGCCAAGTCACATCAAAAGACCAATGAAACAGCAGCACGTGTGCAAGTGACATGTTCTGCTCAATCAAACGCGGTCTTGTCACACTTCAATTTGATTGGCCGGAAAGAGTACACTCCGGGTGGTACTTTGATCCTCCTTGAACATCTTTCATCTTTTCTTCGAGGCATGTTATAAACCAAGTAGTCATGCCTTTTGTTTCGGCACTGCCAACACTCCTATAGGAAGTTGGCTTTACTGAATTTTTTGTCTAATGTTGGTTATGCTCAGCATGTTCCTAGTTGGTTTAGATTAACTAGGTTCTATGGAGGTTAGATTTTATGTCCCCCTCCTTGTTGTACTCATTTTTCTTTGAGTTATTAATATACAAGGTAAGGGTCTAGGACAAACCCTCACCACCAAAGGAGATGAAATCTTGGGTGGATAGATTGAATTAAATATATATATATACACACACACTCTCTCTCTCTCTCTGAATTGTATTTCGTGCATACTTATTCCTAAATATTTTATCATAATAAGTTACTATTAAGACCAAATTTCCCCACAAAGGAATGTTCTCACGAGGGCACCATCAAATGTTGTAAATAAACCTGATAAAAGGAAGTTGATTATATCAACGTGCAAACCATGGGCTAGCCAATACACCCATTGAGCTAGACGAACACTACTGAATCCATTAGAACGGCCCATCGCACGTTTGAAGATTTTCCTTTGGTATAGGTAGGATACCATTTATGGGAATCAATTGGTCTGTGACCCATTACAAAACAAAATGGTTTTATATAACATCGTCTTGGTAATGTTTATTTTTACACGCAAGTGATACAAAAATAAAACACGAGAGATCTTTGCAGAATTATTTTTTTCTATTATAATCATAAAGGTTTATGTTGAAACTTTTATGAGCCTCTTTGTTTATCATATTGTATGCATGTAAAATTTATCGGATTCAAGTCCAATAAATAATTTGGATTATAATTTAAATATACTAGTCCAAATAAGTATTATGGGCTAATATAATTGGATTAATTACATAATTCAATATATATGGATTAAATAAATAGTTCCAAATTCATTGGGCTAGACCATTTAGTTGGTCTCAAATGATGAGCGTTTTTCTTTAGGCCCAAGATATCATCTTCCTAGAGTCTCATTTGGTGCCACACGTGAAATGACGTAGCACACCAAGTCAAGCGGAAGAGCCAATAGGATCGTACCACGTGTCAAAATGACAAGGCCATGCCAAGTGAAATTGAAGATCCACTACAATCATGCCACGTGTCAAAATGACAAGGCATTCCAAGTCACATCAAAAGGTCAATGAAACCGCGCCACGTGTGCAAGTGACATGTTCTGGCCAATCAAACGCGGGCTTGTCATACTTCAATTTAATTGGTCAGAAAGAGTTAGTTCTTATCATAACTCTTCCCTCCCACAACTATAAATAGGGGTCTTCATAACTCAGAAAAGATATCATAAGTTATAACAAGAAGCAAGAGAGATATCGTAAATCAAACGCTGCAGATGTAACGACCCGGCCAGTCATTCTGAGAGTTTAGCCCGCTTCCCCCAATTTTGCTTCATTGGTTGTGTGTTTCATCTCTTTTTTGTGGCGTTGGGTTGGTTGACTCGGGTTCAAAGTGGTCATGGTGAGAAATGAGACACTTAGTCTCTTAAGTTGACCTTATAGTTAGAAAAGTCAACCGGAAGTTGACTATTGGGTAAACGACCTCAGAATGTGGATTTTATAGCTCAGATATATTCGTTAGGTGATTTGGGACTTAGGATTGTGTTCGGAATGTAGTTTTGAGGTCCGGTGTAGAATTAGGCTTGAATTGGCGAAAGTTAGTTTTTGGCGATTTTCGTTCGGCAATGGAAAATAGGATATCGGGGTCGGAATGGAATTCTGGAAGTTGGAGCAGGTTTGCAATGTCATTTTGGATATGTGTGCAAAATTTCAGGTCAATCGGAGGTGTTTTGAATGGTTTCGGCATCCTTGGTGAAATTTAGAAGTTTCAAAGTTCATAGGCTTGAATTTGAGGTGATTTTAGTGTTTTGCGTTGTTTTTGGTGTTTCAAAGGCTCGACTAAGTTTGAATGAGGTTATGGGACTCGTTGATATGTTTGGTTGAGGTCTCGAGGGCCTCGGGTGTGTTTCGGATGCTCAAACGGGCATTTTAGGCCTTAGGTGTTGCTGGTTTTCTGGTTTTTATGCAGCAGGTATTTCTTCTATGCGATCGTGTGAGAGAAATCAGGATCGCGTAGCAAAAGGAGAGGCAGGCAGGATTTTACTCTCTGTGTTCGCATAAGGGTGTTCGCGAGCGCAGTGGTTGGAAAGCTTAGTCACTGCGATCGCGTGGGTGACTTTGCGTTCGCGTACAAGGAATTTTGGGTGCGTGTTGGTTACTCTCCATGATCGCGACTGGAAGTCCGCGATCGCGATGAAGAAAATTGGCCTGGGTAGATTCTTTTAAGTTCAAAAACTAGGGTTTTGTCCATATTTTCAAAAACCCATTAGAGAGCTTGGGAGAAGGTGGAATTTGAAGGGATTTTCAGTGGGATTCTTGTGGTAAGTGTTCTTCAATCACTTTTAGCCTAATTTCATGAATTGGTCTTGATTTTTACCATGTAATTTGAGGAATCAGTGAAAATTGGGGGGAAATGGGAGGAAAATTTGGGAAATTCTTTTAACGATTTGAATGGGTATTTGAGGTTGAATTTTGGTAAATTTGATATGGGTAGACTCATGAGAGGATAAGGATTCCAATTTTTTTAAATTTTATTGAATTTCGAGACGTGGGACACGGGGGTCAGGTTTGGACAACTTCGGGATTTTTGAGTAATTTTGATAAACTTCGATTGGGTTTCATTCTTTGGCATAATATATTGGTATAAATATTGCTTTTGGTAGACTTGGAGCACTTGGAGGCCGAATCTAGAGGCAAAGGCACTGCGGAGTAGTATTTTAGCCGATTTTGAGGTAAGTAACGCTTCCAAATTTGGTTCTGAGGGTCGAAACCCCGAACTACTTGTTATGGGATTAGAATTGGTGATCCACATGCCAAGTGACGGGCGTGCACTGTGCGACATGTGACCTGGTTCATCCAGTGGCACCGCTTAGTGATTATTCCCTGATGATGCATGTGCTTCTATTAATGTTGTAATTGTGAACATGTTAGAAATGCTGAGACCTGAGTGGTCGTATATTACTGTCTCATTTGTGATTTATTTGATTCCATATACTCAGTCCTGCTATAGCATATCACTGCATACCTCAGTCTCAGTATTGTTAATTATATGCATACTTATCATTGTTTCGGGCTGATGGATGCATCTATGATCCATGTGAGTGAGACTGGAGAGTAATGACTGGGTGAGGCCGAGAGCCTGTTATTGAGACAGTTATGAGATCGGACTGAAAACCGCAACGATACTTAAATCATGCCTTCGTTGGCTTGATATGGCGCTTGGGCCGCTAGGGCCCCTCCGGAGTCTTTACACCCCTAGTGAGCACATTGATGATGAGGATGGATCTTCCCTGGACATGGATCTTGTCCGAAACTGATGTTATGTGAGGGATGGATCTTCCCTGGACATGGATCTTGTCCGAAGATGATGTTATGTGAGGGATGGATCTTCCCTGGACATGATATTGTCTGAGTGTTGTATTCCGGAGATGGATCTTCTCTGTGGGGCTGGACTGGCCTTTTCCTCAGTTCTGAGTGACTACGGTCACCGGTGTTTATGCATATTCCGGGATGGAACTTCCCTGGGCCTGAGAGCCATATATAGTATTGGGTGGACTTCTGTTGAAGAGTTGTGAACACTATATGCATTTTCACATTGTGACATGTTGGCATGTAGAGGATATTGAGACATATCTAGCATATTCTGTTGTTATTTTCTGATAAACTGTGAACATGCCTATATTTTGTACGCTGATGATTTTAATTATTGAGGTTTAGTCTGTCACTACCTCTCAGCCCATAGTTTGGGTTCGTTACTTCTGAGGTGGTGTACTCACGTTACCGCCTGCACCTCGTGTGCAGATCTAGGTACACCGGGACCTGGTAGTGGATACTGAGCAGCTGTCAGAATTTCGTTGGAGTCGTCGAGGTAGCAGCTGGCGATTGCGACCTCGTCTTCTCTTTCTTACTCTACCTGTTATTATTTATTTTGAGACTATGTTGTCCATTTCTCCTTTTCCTTGCTTTATGTTATAGTAACTCATGGCTGAGTGACACTGCATCCGGGGTTGGAGATTTTAAATTTTGTTCCAGATATTGTTTCAAAACTTCAGATTATTAGTATTATTAGTAATTTCGTTTAAAATTGTATTTTTTACTGGAAATTGAATTCAGCTTAGATAAAATGGGCGGCTTGCCTGGTTCTTCGACAGGCGCCATCACGACTCCGAAATCGGGTCGTGACAAGTTGGTATCAGAGCTCTAGGTTAAATAGGTCTCACCAGTAATGAGCAGGTTTAGTAGAGTCTTGCATATCAGTACGGAGACGTCTGTACTTATCTTCGAGAGGCTGCAGAGCCTTTAGGAAAAATCTCACATTCTCAAACTCTTGTCGTGCGAATCCATTAATTCAACCCGAAGCTTAATTCTTTGAACTCCTTTCATGTATTCGAACGCGCACGTGAGCACTCAGTATCAGTTTTGCATCGATGGCTTGTGACTTCCATGAATGGGATGTGATTTTAGCATGTTTGGGGCCAGTCTGGAGGACTTGAGGCCGGAATTTTTTTTGTTTGTGGCTTGAGTGCCGAGATTTTGTTTACATGTATTTGGGGACTTATATGTCCGTTAGTGTCCTTATTGACGAGACTTGGTGACTAGATGTCCATGTGGTGAGTGTGATTCAAGGGTGAGATGTGTTTATATTGCTTGACTGTGATAAAAAGGGATTGGCCGGATATGTAGCGAGAACCGTTGAGTGTTTGACTTCTGTCTGGAGTTGGCATATGGCCTCGAGTCGTGAGTGTATGGGAAGACCTCTTATGTTGTTTTGTAGCAAGTTCTCTTTTACCAGTAATTGATATATGTTGCAATTTGAGTTTAGATCACTTGTGGGAGTTGGCACGGCTATTGCAATGGTGAATGCAAGGTTGGAGATGATTTGGGATGTTTAATGATTTGAGTTATGTATGAGCTTATGAAGGATTTAGTTGAATCCCACTGCGGTATTGTGGCAGTGATAGTGTACGGGCATTGTGGGTTATTGTTGTTTTGATCTATGACTTTGAGCCAAGTGGAGGAGTCTGCTAATGATTAGTTGGTTGCCCGATTATGTACTGTATTGGTTTCAGTTTGGGGATATTTGGGAGAGTATTCAGCGGCTTATAAGCTTTAGACTGTATGGTCTTGTGCTTGGGTCTCGTGTGGTGAGTCTAGGTTGAGAATTGCAGTATTATGACAAGGAGAATTATCAATCCGAGGGTAAGTCAAAAGGAACTTGGATAAATAGGACAGCATTATAGTGGGTCGGATCGGCATGGTAAGGGATATGATAGTTCTTTTTTTTCTTATGAGGCAGTGAGTTTCTACATGTGTTTCCTAGCAATGCTCTTGGTGTTGGTGACCTGCGTAACGTGGTTGAGTTAGAAGGATTCAGTTCTGATGGTTTGGTGTTGTGCAAATGGGATTCGAATGGTTCCTGATGGTTTCTACCACGGTTAGAGATGTGTATTTTCTACTGGCGTGAAGAGCATGAGAGGTATAGTGATTTTGCTTCTAGATGGGATCAAATGTAAGTTCTTGGCTAGTTGGGTACGTAGTTGCTTGTGGCTCGGAAGGGGTTATGAAGTTTCCATATTTATCATAGGATGGCATGGTATGTGCGGTATATTGTGTAGAGTCGAGATTTGCATGTGTGAGTTCACGGTTCAGTTCTGGAAGGAAGGTCAAAATTATTAGGCGGCATTGGCAGTTTCAGATGACTAAGTAAATGATATCTACTGGTGGCTTGAAGTATTTCATGTGGACTAGCGTTTCGATGGGATCACTCAGTGTAGAGGAGTTACGTAGGTCTATGACCTTTGGTATTGGATTCGTGTGTTTTGATTTTTACGATGTGTGCTAGGCTTTTATCATGATGTTGTGAGGGTAATTGTTAATGGCAGGATAGTCTTCTCGTGTGAGTCTTTTATATAATTTGATTATGTTGGGATGTTGTTGTTGAGTGCACGAGTTGCACAGGTTATGCCTTCGAATTGTATTTATGTGTCATGTCATCAGAGTGGTCGTGTTGGATGAGAAGAGGTCATTAGACCTAGAATGAATATTGTTAGAATTGTCTACAGCATAGTTGGAAGGATAAATATCGGGAGTCGTCTTAGAAATTTGCTATAATTCCTGTTTGGGAAGGGGGAGCTTCATGTTTGACTGATCGGACGAATGGTTGTTAGTTTCTACGTGTTTCTGTCATCATCGGCAGTATATGAAAGTGTTAGAGCGAGGCATTTCTTGATAAGAGCTTATGTACCGGTATCGGGTTGCTCTGAGCAGCTATTGTGATTAGGAGTTATCTCTATGGGTGTTTGAGTCACGCGGTGTATTATGTGATTTTATCTGGGGTGCGTATATGGCTTGATCCAGCATGTGCAGACTTGTTCAGTTTGTAGTTGTGGAATTTTGGTCTCGTAAATTATTTCAGAAGTGGAAAGATTGGTTCTAAGGTTTATAGGTCAGGTCGAATTTTGAAATTTCGACTGTGTTGTGCTATTGGAACTATATGGGATAGGGTGACGTGGGATCACCCCCGAGTATGTGCATAGTAGTCTACGTGGCAGTTTGATGATGTTGGAGGACAACTCCTGGCACGTTCAAGGACGAACGTATGTTTAAGTGGGGGAGGATGTAACGACCCGATCGGCCGTTCCGAGAGTTTAGCATGTTTCCCCCATTTTTGCTTCATTGCTTGTACGGTTCATCTCTTTTGTGTGGCATTGGATTGGTTGACTCGGGTTCAGAGTGGTCATGGTGAGAAATGAGACACTTAGTCACTTAAGTTGGCCTTATAATTAGAAAAGTCAACCCTAAGTTGACTATTGGATAAACGACCTCGGAATGTGGATTTTATAGCTCGGACTTCGTTAGGTGATTTGGGACTTAGGAGTGCCTTCGGAATGTAGTTTTGAGGTCCGGGTGTAGAATTAGGCTTGAATTGGCGAAAGTTAGTTTTTGGCGATTTCCGGTCGGCAATGGAAAATAGGCTATCGGGGTCGGAATGGAATTCTGGAAGTTGGAGCAAGTTCGCAATGTCATTTTGGATATGTGTGCAAAATTTCAGGTCAATCGGAGGTGTTTTGGATGGTTTCGGCATCCTTGGTGAAATTAGACGTTTCAAAGTTCATAGGCTTGAATTTGAGGTGATTTTAGTGTTTTTGCGTTGTTTTTGGTGTTTCGAAGGCTCGACTAATTTTGAATGAGGTTATGGGACTTGCTGGTATGTTTGGTTGAGGTCCTGAGGGCCTCGGGTGTGTTTCAGATGCTCAAACGGGCATTTTTGGGCCTTAGGTGTTGTTGGTTTTCTGGTTTTTATGCAGCAAGTATTTCTTCTCTGCGATCGCGCGAGAGCAATCGCGATCGCGTAGCACAAGTAGAGGCAGGCAGGATTTTACTCTCTGCGGTCGCATAAGGGTGTTCGTGATCGCAGTGTTTGGGCAGCTTAGTCACTGCGATCGCATGGGTGACTTTGTGACTGGAAGTCCGCGATCGCGATGAAGAAAATTGGCCTGGGCAGATTCTTTTAATCTCAAAAACGAGGATTTAGTCCATATTTTCAAAAACCCATTAGAGAGCTCGGGAGAAGGTGGAATTTGAAGGGATTTTCAGTGGAATTCTTGTGGTAAGTATTCTGCAATCACTTTTGGCCTAATTTCATGAATTAGTCTAGATTTTTACCATGTAATTTGAGGAATCAAAGTGGAAATTGAGGGAAAATGGGAGGAAAATTTTGGAAATTCTTTTGATGATTTGAATGGGTATTTGATGTCAGATTTTGGTAAATTTGATATGGGTAGACTCGTGGGAGGATAAGGATTCAAGTTTTGTAAATTTTATCGAATTCCGAGATGTGGGCCCGGTGTTGGGTTTGGCCAACTTCGGGATTTTTGAGTAATTTTGATAAACTTTGATTGGGTTTCGTTCCTTGGCATATTATAATGGTATAGATCTGATTTTTGGTAGATTTGGAGCACTTGGAGGCCAAATCTAGAGGCAAAGGCACTGTGGAGTAGTATTTTAGCCGGTTTTGAGGTAAGTAACGCTTCCAAACTTGGTTCTAAAGGTTCGAAACCCCAAACTACTTGTTATGTGATTAGAATTGGTGACGCACATGCTAAGTGACGGGCGTGCACTGTGAGACTTGTGACCTGGTTCATCCCATGGCACCGCTTAGTGATTATTCCATGATGATGCATGTGCTTCTATTAATGTGGTAATTGTGAACATGTTAGAAATCATGTTAAGTATAAATGTTAGGCTTCACGCCGAAAATGCTGAGACCCTAGTGGTCGTATATTACTGTCTCATTTGTAATTTATTTGATTCCATATACTCAGTCATGTTATAGCATATCACTTCATACCTCAGTCTCAGTATTGTTAATTATATGCATACTTATCATTGTTACGGGCTGATGGATGCATCTGTGATCCATGTGAGTGAGACTGGAGAGTAATGACTGAGTGAGGCCGAGAGCCTGTTATTGATACAGTTATGAGATCGGACTGCACACCGCAACGATACTTAAATCATGCTTTCGTTGGCTTGATATGGCTCCGGAGTCTTTACACCCCTAGTGAGCGCATTGATGATGAGGGATGGATCTTACATGGATCTTATCCTAAGCTGATGTTATGTGAGGGATGGATCTTCCCTGGACATGGATCTTGTCCGAAGTTGATGTTATGTGAGGGATGGATCTTCCCTGGACATGGATATTGTCCGAGTGTTGTATTTCGGAGATGGATCTTCTCCGTGGGGCTGGACTGGCCTTTTCCTCAGTACTGAGTGACAACGGTCATCGGTGTTTATGCATATTCCTGGGCCTGAGAGCCATATATAGTACTGGGTGGACTTCTGTTTAAGAGTTGTGAGCACTATATGCATTTTCACACTGTGACATGTTGGCATGTAGAGCATATTGAGATATATCTAGCATATTTTTTTTGTTATTTTCTGATAAACTGTGAACATGCCTAAATTTTGTACGCTGATGATTTTAATTATTGAGATTTAGTCTGTCACTACCTCTCAGCCAATAGTTTGGGTTCGTTACTTCTGATTTGGTGTACTCACGTTCCCCTCTGCACCTTGTGTGCAGATATAGGTACACCGGGACCCGGTAGTGGATACTGAGCAGCTGTCAGAGTTTCGTTGGATTCGTCGAGGTAGCATCTGGCGATCGCGACCTTGTCTTCTCTTTCTTACTGTACCTGTTATTATTTATTTTGAGACTATGTTGTCCATTTCTCATTTTCCTTTCTTTATGTTATAGTGGCTCATGACTGAGTGACACTGGATCCGGGGTTGGAGATTTTAAATTTTGTTTCAGATATTGTTTCAAAACTTCAGATTATTAGTATTATCATTAATTTTGTTTAAAATAGTATTTTTTACTGGAAATTGAATTTAGCTTAGATAAAATAGGCGGTTTGCCTGGTTCTTTGACATGCGCCATCACGACTCCGAAATCGGGTCGTGACAGCATATTTCTCTAAAAGCTACAAGCATACAAGTGTTCTACGGATTAAAAGATTGAGACGAAGATTCAAGAACAAGTTGCATGCCCTTGGATTAAAAACACGTCAAGATCACGCTTCAACCACTTGGATTAAAATAAAATAAAATTCAAGACTAAGCTCGAAGGCTCTTTTATTTACTGTTGNTAATAAATACCACTTAAACACTGAAATTACCATAACGTCTTTATAAAGACGTAACAAGAGCAAAATTAAATGACAACAATTTTCCGACTCTTAAATGTAACACATGTTGAACTATGTATCATAGATATGAATGGAGCTTTTCTATTTGCATGAAGGCTGGAGAATAGCATAATTTCTTGAAGACCAGCAAGTTGTCTTTGAATATCGGAATGAAAGCATCAATACCTCCTTCTCCAGTTGAAGACGGCATGAGTAATAACATGCCTTCTGTTGGGTAAAAAGATGGCATAGAAGAGCAAGGGCCACCTGTTCCAAAATCAAGGTCATGAGATGGGAAACTTAACCAACTATCGACCTCCAAATTAGGGCAAAGTATGTGCTTGTTCATGTCTGCTGTGGGGATAAGATCTTTCTCAATCGCCTCGTAACTTGCAAAGTCAATGAATGATTTGAAGTAGTCGTTGTCTACCTTCGCGATAGCATCGTGAATGAGCTTTGTTGCATATGGAAGAGGCTCTCGCAAAAGGTCCTTCACTTTTGCAGTTGGGTATGCCCAAAGGACTAAATTTCCGAAGTACTCATTGGGTACTCTTGGGATTAATCTCACTCGACCATCGACAGCGATTCTTATTTGGGTTGTTTCTGAACAATGTAGGTTGCGAGCTCGAGTCATAACCCTCCATAAATGTGCTACAAGGCTTTGAAAAGTGCTAAAAGGCCTATTTTGGCCATTCTTGGAAGAAGCTATTACCTTGAGCTTGGTGATAAACTCGGGAGTGAAATGAAATTTTTCCACTACTACTTCATTTTCCATATAAGGAGTTAATCCGTTGAGCGAATATTCTTTTTGCGCCCTTTTAGATATAAACTCTGCGCCTTCATGCTCAAACTCAATGAGCGGAGGGTTTCTATGGGTGACAATGGTACTATTGCGAAAAGGAAGTGGATAGACTCCGAGGCCTCGAGTGGCTTGGCTCCATGCAACCAAAAAGTGGCTAGCAGAACGGCCATCGGCCACTCGGTGGTGGATTGTAAATCCAACAATCATGGAGCCACAAGTGAATCTAGTGATTTGAATTTGTATCAAATCATCAACATTTTGAAAACTAGGGTGTAAATTAAGCAAAATTGGTGAAGGCTTGAGGAGTATTGAATGATCAAGTGCAGTCTCCACTGATGCCTCAATAAACTTAACACCCTCATCATTGAGTAAAATGACAAGATTACCCCTTTCATCTTTGCCTAATCTCCCTGCCATTTCCCTATAAATGGCTAATGTTTTTTGAAGTCCTAACTGAATGGCAGAATTTGGTGGGGTGGGTGGGTGATATGCATAAATTACTGCAATGTGGGCATCATAAGTGACTGTATCAAAGACAGAAAGAGGAATTTGGCTTGTTTTTGAAGGAGGAGTTCTTTCATATAAAGGTTTGATAATTCTTGAGCTTTCTACCTTAACTTTCATG
>ML382425.1:61129-117239 GCA_005239525.1 Nicotiana knightiana | reverse complement strand
TATATATATATATATATATATCTTCTTTTTATTGTTAAATTTGTAGTAATATTTTATATCTGAACATCATAGCTAGTTGAATTAGGTATGATTGAAATTTTAGAAATTTTAATTTTTTAAGGATACTTAATATAAAACAAAAAGAGAGAAGAATATCCTATAGGAATTTTATTTGCGAAATTCTTTTGTCACCATTGTTATGTAAATTAGATTGTCCAATTTGTCAAAAAGACCAATGTCATAAATAGTCACTCAATTTTGGGTTAAACAAGAATATGTTAAGAAATCCTAAATCTAGTTTTAGTGATTGATATGGCTTCATTGTGGACAAACACAGCGGGTGGAGTAAACAAAGGCAGAGTCTACGGACTTGGAGTACGTCGACCAATAGGTCATCCAAAACCACTCTTAGCCAATTCTTCTTCTTCTCAAAATCAAGAACGGATGGAAGATATGAGAAAAGAATTTGTGATTTGAAGCAACAGTTGGACTTCCAAATCGGAACATTTGTTAAGATGCAGAAATTCATGAGAAAACATAGGCATGATCTATCTAATGATGAGGATGAACAAACTAAATCTGATTTGTAGTAGTTTAGGTTTAGGATTTTGGTTGATTGGTAAACTTGATTGTGAGAGACAACTTTATGTTTTGTTTTTAAACTTGAATGTGAGCTACTATTTGGATGTTTTATTGCCCAAAATTATTAGGTTTAATGGATTTGTTGGTTTAAATTATGTTAATGGTTGGATTTGTTGGTTTAGATGTTACATTTGTTGATAGGTTATTGGCGTTATTATATTGTAATTATTTGACATGTGGTGTAGCTCAAATTGAGCAGAATTCTGCCCAGTTTTACAGAAAATTCCGACTGATTTATGATGAAAACGGTCGGACAGCTGCCAGTTTTTTTCAAAAATACCCAGATTTTCGACCGAATCGGTCAGGAATTACAAAAAAGTTAATTAATTTTTAACCATTTTCGACGGATTCTGTCGGAAATTAAAGAACTTTTATTTTTTAATTATTAATTACCGACTGATTGGGTCGAAAATTATATATTTTTATTATTTAATTTTAAATAAATATTTATTTTTATTTGTATTATTACGACTGATTCGGTCAGTAAAACGCCGACTACTTTGGTCGAAAATTTGAAAATAATTTGGTCGTCCAATGTTTGAACATCCCGACTACTTTGGTCGGAAATCACCGACGGATTCGATCGAAAATTATTTTTCAACCTGCCAATTTCGGTCAAAAAGTAATAAGAAATTCATGATTTTCGATCGATTTTCGATCGATTTTCGACCGTTTTGGCGGTCGAAATTCAGCCATTTCTAGTAGTTGATGAATATATATATAAAAAAAGAATTTGTTTTATGAAATAAAAATTAATTTAAATAAATAAATTAACATAATATAAAAAAGAAAGAAGAATATAAAAAGAATACTTTTTTTGAATGTAAAAAATAATATAATGGGTTGGAGTAATATTACACTATTTTGATGTTTCCACCATTTTGGTGTAAAAAAAATAGTGCAAATGTTGGAGATGTGCAAATGTTGGTGTAAAAACTGAATACTAACTTTTATGTTGTAAACTGTTAGTTAATTGTGAGACTGTTATATTTTTTCTTGATAGAAAAATCCAGTTTTTCTTCTGTAGTTTCTACGCACAATATTGTTATTAATTGAATGCAGAAAGCATCGTTTTCTAAAATTACCAAATTTAGAGGAAAAAGGGAGCTATGTTTATATTTTCCAAATGTGGTCATCAAACTCTACAGGAATCGTATTTTCAATATTGGCGTTTCAGTATGAAAATAATATTTTAATCCTTGCGGCGTGCGCCCATAAGAGTGGTAACGATCGAATTGGAGTTCGTTTAGTCGGTATTATCGGATAGTGATAAATTAGGAAAAAATATAAAGGGTCTGATATACACGTAACAAGCTTATCAATTGGCAAAAAGTAAGCAAACGAAACAAAAAAGGAAACCCTGGTTAGCACAAAAATTGGCGTGGCGCACAATACATGGCTTTAACCAAGTAAGTTTGACGACCAAGTCTTGTCAATACCACACATTTGTTTTCTTCTTTCTTCTTCATATCTTTTATGCGTCATGTCAATAGGATGAATCACAAAGTACAATGAAGCTGGTGAGTTTATTTCACCTTCTGTCATTCTTTTTATTCATATAAGGTTGTCACGTCCGTCATCATCCACCATGAGATGACCTATTTTTCGAATAAACAGTAAAAGCCAATTAGACTGAAGGAGGAGATGAGGGTTGCTCCGGTGGCTTATTGAATTCACGCTTATAGTGTAGAAAGAAATAGAGGGGGGTGTGACAATTGAATTCACGCTTATAGTGTAGAATATTTATTACTATAAATTTTAGTGGTAACTTATTTTATTTTGGGATGAATCACACTGGAATAGGACCCCTATTTATAGAAAAGAGTGACTTATCCACCAAGTAAAATTCCTAAAATCTCTCTAAAATATAGACATTCACATTAAATAGAATTTTATTAATAACACTCCCCCTTGAATGTCTATTCAACAAATAATGTGCCTCGTTAAAACCTTAACTAAAATAAAACCCAAAGAGAAAAAAATTCTAGAAAAGGAAAAAGAGTACACATGTTTAGAAATGCGCCTTTTGGTTGCCTCGTTAAAAACTTTGCAAGGAAAACTCAGTGGGACAAAACCTTATAAGGGAAAAAGAGTGCAACGCGCATTAACTCCCCCTGATGAGAACATCAATTCACATCCCAATCTTGTACACTAGCTTCTTGAAGGTTGACGTTGGTAGAGATTTTGTGAACAAATCAGCCATATTATCACTTGAACGAATCTGTTGCACATTGATATCACCATTCTTTTGAAGATCATGTGTGAAAAATA
Organism: Nicotiana knightiana; assembly: GCA_005239525.1. Classification (NCBI taxonomy): domain Eukaryota; kingdom Viridiplantae; phylum Streptophyta; class Magnoliopsida; order Solanales; family Solanaceae; genus Nicotiana; species Nicotiana knightiana. The sequence continues at coordinate 114,326 of ML382425.1, read as the reverse complement.
ACTGTGGTGAAATGTGATTTGTCCTATCTCCCTTTATGAATCCTCTCTTCAATTGGGCTATGCATGCTGCATTGTCTTCATACAAAATCATGAGCAGTTTGTCACACTTCAAACCACATTTGTCTCGAATAAGATGTATTATAGACCTCAACCACACACATTCTCGACTTGCTTCATGAATAGCAATTATCTCAACATGCTTAGATGAAGTAGCCACGATTGATTGCTTAGTCGATCGCCAAGATATGACAGTGCCTCCATATGTAAACACATAGCCTGTTTGAGATCGAGTCTTTTGTGGGTCAGATAAATACCCATCATCGACATAACCAACAAGATTGGGACTGCAATTATTGCCATAAAGATACCGCAATATGTGTTCAATTCCATTCCAATATTTTCTTGTAGGAGCAGAGTTATATCTTGCTAAGACATTAACTGAAAAAGTTATCAGGATTTGTTGTATTATCAAGATACATTAGTGCACCAATTGCACTAAGATATCTGTTCATTTTTTTCTTGAGGTCGGAATGGATCCTTATTCACATCAAGTGATCGAACAAGCATCGGAGTACTTAATGGATGTGCTCTATTCATGTCAAACCGTTTCAATACCTTTTCTATGTAGGTAGATTGATGAACAAAAATTCCGTTTGCCATATGTTCAATTGGCAAATCGAGACATAATTTTGTCTTTCCGAGATCTTTCATCTCGAATTCTTTCATTAAATAATCAATTACTTTTTGGAGTTCTATAGGAGTTCCAATAAGATTTATGTCATCAACATATTCGGCAAGTACAACAAATTCCGATGTTGTTTTCTTTATAAAAATACATGGACAAATGCCATCATTTATATAACATTTCTTTAATAAGTAATCACTAAGACGATTATACCACATACGTCCTAATTGCTTTGGACCATACAAAGATCTTTGCAATTTGATTGAAAATATTTTTCGGGACTTTGAATTATGTGCATTAGGCATTTTAAATCCCTCGAGAATTTTCATATATATCTCATTATCAAGTGATCCATAAAGGTAGGCGGTAACTACATCCATTAAATGCATGTCAAGCTTTTCATGGACAGAAAAACTAATGAGATAAGGAAATGTTATAGCATCTATAACGGGTGAATATGTCTCTTCATAATCGACACCAGGGCTTTGTGAAAATCCTTGTGCAACAAGGCGTGACTTATATCTTTGTACCTCATTTTTCTCATTCCTTTTACATACAAAGACTCATTTGTAGCCAACATGCTTAACACCGTTAAGTGCTTGGACTACAGGCCCAAAAACTTCATGTTTCGCAAGGGAATTCAACTCTGATTGAATTTCTTCTTGCCATTCTGGCTAATTACGTCTTTGTCGACATTCTCCAACAGATTGAGGTTCAAGATCCTCACTATCTTGCATAATGCTAGATGCAACATTATATGCAAAGACATAATCCACCACTATATCCACTCGATTAAAATTTTTCTCAATATCGATTGGATTTATTGACAGTTCCTAATTTTCTTGAGTCTCTGGCTCAGTGGTTTCCTCATGAATCTCAGAATTTTTTAAATCGTGGATTTCTTCATGAGACTCTTTCATAGTGTCATTTTGATAATTTATTTTCTTTTTTCTAGTATTTCGATCCTTAGAACCCAATGGTCTGCCACGTTTTAGGCGTGCTTTTGACTCATTAGCTATGACACTAGAAGATTGTCCAATAGGGGCATCAATACGGATTAGAACATTCTCTGCAGGGATGTGTGATTTTGTTATCCTTTTCAGATCCATAGATGCGTCTGGCATTTGATTTACTATTCTTTGCAAATGGATAATCTTTTGCACCTATTTTTCACAAATAGATGCACGTGGATCAAGATGAGATAATGATGGATTTTTCCACAAAATTTCCCATTTGTCTTCACCTATTTCTCTCCCTAATTTTGGGAAAAGTGTCTCATCAAATCGACAGTCTAAAAATCGCACAGTGAACGTATCCCCTGTTAATGTTTTGAGGTAGCGAATAATGGAGGGCAATTCAAACCCAACATATATTCCTAACCTTCTTTGGGGACCCATTTTGGTGCGATATGGCGGTGCTACAGGCACATATATTGCGCATCCAAAAATTCTTAAATGGGATATATTAGGTTCATGACCCAAAACTAATTGCAACAGGTAATATTTATGATAATTTGTCGGTCTGAGACGAACTAGCATTGCTGCATGCAAAATGGCGTGACCCTAAACAGAAGTGGGAAGCCTCGTTTTCATGAGTAACGGTCTTGCTATCAATTGCAGACGTTTAATTAAAGACTCTGCAAGGTCATTTTGAGTATGAACATGAGCTACATGATGTTCCACTTTTATCCCAATTGATAAACAATAATCATTAAATGCTTGGGATAAAAACTCAGCAGTATTATCAAGTCTAATAGACTTAATTGAATTATCGAGAAATTGGGCCCGTAATCGAATTATTTGTGCCATTAATTTTGCAAACGCCAGGTTGCTAGATGACAATAACACACATGAAACCATCTAGAAGATGCATCTATTAAGACCATAAAATATCTAAACAATTCACTAGGTGAGTGAATAGGTCGACAAAAGTCCCTTTGTATACGTTCCAAAAACGCAGGGGACTCAATCCCAACCTTTGTTGGTGATGGTCTAATAATTAACTTGCCTTGATAACAAAAAATGCAAGGAAATTCATTATTTAAAAGAATCTTTAAATTCTTTAATGGATGCCCACTTGAGTTTTCTATAATTCGTCTCATCATAATTGATCCAAGATGTCCCAATCGATCATGCCAAAGTACAAACATATTGGAATCAATAACCTTTTGGTTTACGATAGAATGTGCCTCAATTACACTAATTCTTGTCCTATACAGGCCACAAGATAAAGATGAGAATTTCTCAATAACCCTTTTGTGGTCAGAGACATTCTTGATAATGATGAGATATTCAAGATTATTCTCGTCTATTGTCTCAATACGATATTCATTTCGGCGGATATCTTTAAAATTCAACAAGTTCCTCTTGAACATGGAGGAGAACATGCATTCTCTATGATAAGTATTGTTCCCTTAGGCAGAATTATAGTAGCTCTTCCAGAGACTTCAATTAGATTACTACTAGCAGAAATTGTAGTAATATCTGCCTTAAACATACTTAAATGAGAGAAATATTTCTTCTCTTTGAATATTGTATGTGTCGTACATGAATCAATTAAATAAATATTTGTACAATTGAACTTTGATCTAAGTTTGCTTTGTGAAATATCCATATTTTCTTAATGGTTTGACATATAAAAGATACGAATAACATCAGTATTTTCAGAAAAAAGGAAAATAAAAAAAGTTTAAGTTTATGATTCAATAATAAATTTCGAGCAGAAGCTAGGCAATCGCCAAGTAAGTGATATTACAGAGGCGTCTAGAGAAATTAACTCCCAAGTTGTAGAGTTAAAATATTAACTCTTTAATGAATAGTGGAAAGTTAGATGTCCATTAGAAATTATTATTTTTAATATGAAAAAATACAAAATTAACATAAAGTTTGGATTCGACTGGGTCAAAAAGATTTGTACAAATCTCTTTCATATAATTGTTTTTCCGCGACGTTAATTTTCCTATGAAGTTTCAAAAAAGTATAAATGCCTATTCTCAATAATATAAATTGTTTATAGTCTAAATTAATAAGGCCGAGAGAGAAAATTCATCCATTTATGTAGAACTTACGATTTTAACAAATATAAATAGAAAGTACGTAAAAATTCCAAACACACATATTTCTGTCTTGATCGTGTAGCGTAAGCGGAAAAAATGGTGAATCGCGGCTGGAATTACTGGTCGGCGGTGATTGTCACGGTGTGTTGGACCAACCCCCAATTCCACAGTCTAAATCATTGTTTTGGATTGAGAGAGATATCATGTGAAAAATATTGCTCAGAGTATTTCTTGAAACCTTTCTCTAGGTACTGTTATTGCAGGACGATATTAGAGGCATGAAACGTTGTGAACGTTTTTTCAAGCATATCATAATTAGTGATAGTATCTCCACCGAGTTTCAATTTAGACGTAATTTTGAACATCGCAGAATTATATTCAGAAACAGACTTAAAGTCTTTGAGCCTCATATGAGCCCAATCATATCGTGCTCTTGGAAGAGTGACCAACTTTAAGTTGTGATATCTTTGCTTTAAGCCATTCCACAAGACAAGTGGATCTTTGACTATGAAATATTCTATTTTCAACCCTTTATCAAGGTGATGGCGCAAGAAAATCAAGGCCTTAGCACAGTCTTGGGTAGATGCTTTATTTTTGTCTTTAATGGCGTCTCCAACACCCATTGCCTCTAAATGAATTTCAGCATCCAATACCCATGTCATACAGTTCTTGCCCGAAATTTCAAGGGCAACAAACTTTCTTCTCATAATGTCAATCATAATTAAAAGAGGAGAAAAGTTATACCTTTATCTTCTCAAAGAGCTTCTTGAAACGGTAGAATCTCGTGTTGATAACGTGAAATGGAACAATAAAAGAAGAAGAACAATATTGCAGAGAAAGAGAGAGAAAATTCTTATTGAATTTTGGAATGAATTACAATGGAATAATACTCCTCTATTTATAGGGAAAAAGTGACTTAGCCACTAAGTAAAATCCCTAAGATCTCTCTAAAATATAGGCATTCGCCTTAAATAGAATTCTATTTATAACACTTTCATATTTAAAAAAAAAAATTGAACAAACAGCATTAAAAAGAGTTATTTTTTTAATACTGAAAGCTATTCCAAAAATATTTTCAATTTTTTGCAAAAACGGGAACAAATGTTCAATTGAAAAAAGAATCAAAAAAGTCTTTCAAAAGAATTTCAGCACTTATGAAAAACAAACCATCATATCGACAGTCGAGTCACTGATTTTATTTTTCTTTTTCTTTCAAAACAACCCAACGTTAAATAGGGCTTGGTTCCGGAAACTAAAGCCCAAAACCAAAACTGGTTCTTCCCAAACCAAAATTTGCCTTCAGAGGTTAAAGAAAGGAAATTATTGAATTAAACGATAACAATAAGATTAGTACATTTGTTTAAAAAGCATTATTTTGTTACACAGACTTTATTTGATTAAGAAAATGCACTATTTTCTCGCTAACCTTTCATTTCCTTCTTAATTCCAAACGATGTACCTCTTTTGTTTAAAGTTCACAGAAATCTGAGCTTTGTTTAGTGTGTATTACGTTGTTTAAAGAGAAATTTTCACAAATCATTATTGTTTAGTGGTTGTTAGCTAGTTATAGCTATCATTTACTATATTACTTCCTATAGCTATGTTTTTACATTTTTTAGAGTGTATTCTATGTATTTAAGCTACAGTATTCATGAATACAATAACATTTCTCGGCGTGAAACAGGGGATTACAGCTAGACAGATTATTATATTCGATTGTATTAATGGTGTGAACAAGGGATTACAGCTAGACAGATTACTGTATTCGACTGTATTCACGATATGTATTTGTGAATACAGTAACGAAAATAGCGCAATGCATGGTCTATTCAGCTGTTTTTAAACGGAAAGTGAATCAATTAACATAATAGACTCCTAATATAACTCAACAAACTCAATATAACACACAAAATTTGTATTTCCAGTTATAAAAAAGATTCTCAATCGAAAAATACCCCAAAAACATAACAATCTTCAGAGAAATTATATGATTACATTGAATACAAGTAAATACATAAAAATACATTGAATACATGAAGTATAGCAGGTCATCTATAGTGCAAAAACATATGAATACATACTGCAGATACATTTGAATACATATATACATCTGAATACATAAATTATATTAATATAAAAAAACATATGAATACATTCATGGAATATAACGAGACAGTGAATACAATGAAATACATGGAATACAACGAGATACATTGAAATACAATGAAAAGAAAGACAATGAATACAATGAAACACATAGAAAACATCGAGATACATTGAAATACAATGAAAAAAAAAGGTAACAGACTCTTCAAGTTGCTCAGCCCCAAACTCCGTCGTCTTTGTTCAAGAACAACCCTAATATCGTCTCGTCAAGAGGGCCGCGATTCTGATTCATAACTCTCAAAATTTGGCGCAAAAACGAAAGAAATTCCTTATTTTCAATAGCAGATTGTCTTCTTTTGTTAGTAATTGCGAATTTGGTAGATGAAGAAAAACAGCAATGGAGGTGGTGAGAGGCAAGAGTTGCAATGGCCATGTCCATATTTCATTGCAAAGCAACGGCCATCAGAATGGAGTGGATCTTTCTCTCTAGGGCTTGATTTCGACATTGATTTAGAGTCCCAGCGCACTGACAATGAAAAATTCGCGAGACAACAGAGATGAATCAGTGGAGAATAGTGGTTGTATTCATGGAGAAAGACTGGTGTTGAGAGAGAGAGAGGGTGGAGAAAAATCTGAAATAATGAAAGAGAAAAATAATACAAAGAGTATTTTATGGCTTAAGGTTAGGAGGTAACCATAAATAGCTATTTGTCTATAAAAATCAAAAGGTAGTTATGGAATATAATTTTTTTAAAAGGGTATTTATTTAAAATAAATAAGATATCAACCTTTGCTATAGGAGGTAAAAATTCCTTGTTTAAATCCTTTTTGAAAGTCTAGACTTGTACAAAATTTTAAATAAATATCTAAATCCACCTTTAAGTTGAGAACAAATTCGCAAATTATAATTTTGTTTACCCTCAAATTCGGATAACAATTAAATTTATATTGTGGTTTTAAGGATATGTGATTTAATCCAGTACCAATTGATAAACTAGGAATTAAACAGATGAATTTAGACAATAAAATGAACCAAACCAGTATGTAAGCAAAGCCCCGACCTTGATTTGGAACAGTCTCGAGGTGGAATGGTAAGAACAGTAAATGACAAAGTGATTCTTATGAATAGTGAATGAAATAGCAAGAAAGTAACGAGTGTATATATTTTTATCAGTGAATAATTGATTATTACAAATGAATGAGATTCCTCTTTATATATATATAGAGGAGTCCTAAATAAGATACATTTCTAATTACGGAAGTAAATCCCATGATTGGTACCAATAACCGTTCTGGATTTGATCTGTTCCGGAATTTCCGCTGTGATCTTCGACTGATTACAAATATCTCGCCATTCCGTTATTATGCTCCACTCGAAGTCGGTCATACTTGGTCTCGATTGTAACTGGCCTCAATCTCAACGGACACTTCGATCTCTAGACTTGATGACTCATCTTCGAGCTTGGGTCCGACTCATTATGAAGCTACCCCCGATGCAACTGCCTTGCCTCAATTAAACAGTAAAATCAGGTAGGTCCAATTTTGACCGTATACAGATAGTCCCCTCATTTTTTGGAGTGTAACAAGAAGAAACAAACTGAGACTTCGATTTAATACCTCGATCAATTATGACATCACCCTCGTGATGTAAGCGACAGAGGCGACTGAAGCTTCGCGTCTGCACAGTTCTCTAGATCATTAATTAGTGCCAGTTGATGGTCGGCCATCAGTGTTTTTAAACTGTCATAGCAGATATTATAAATAGACCATCTTCATAATCTTCATAAACTTTACTTTCAAAACTTCCCCTAATCTTTCAAAAACTCTTTTACTCCCTTCAAGCTTATCAATTTTGTTGGTCCTCCAAATCCCATTTGCCAATCTTTTCTTAAAACAACAATCTTCGCCTTCTTCTATCTTTGACCTCATATAACTATGGCGAAAACATCAAAAACCATACCTCAAAAGGAAAAATCTTCCTCATTGTCGGTGATAAAACGCCGGTGAAGCCACGCATCGAAGAGTGCGTTCTCGGGCCATGCGAAATCATTTTTGATTTTAAAATTGAAAAACCCTCTTCGGTTCCTGACCTATATGATCCCATGTCGAGATATATATGCTCGATAACTGAAGGCGATCTCGAGCAGGTGAAAAAAGGTTACCACTCGGAAAATAAATAGGTGGTAATTCCTACCCCCGAGGAGGATATTACCACTCATGTGAAAGGGTTTTTAAGTGTCTATACTTACCCTTTCATAGGGGTGTTCAAAACCGATCCGAAACCGAAAACCTAACCGAAACTGAAGTTTAATGGCTTATTGGTATCAGGTTAACGGTTTAACTGACGAGGAACGGATTAAAATTTTTTTATTAACGGCTTATCGGTTTGGGGACGGATTATTCAATTTTATTAACGGATAATCCGTTAACCCGTTAAGAATATATATATATTTCTGAATAATCCAACAAAGTTATCTACTCTATTACTAAGAGTTAGGTCATCAACCAATGCTTATTCTATACGGATTAATGACATCGAATTAATGACACGTTATTGGAAATCTTAGCTCATGAATCTTTATTGGTTAACCAACGTATTCCCTTCTGTAATCAGAAGACAAATAATCACCCCTAGCAAAATGTATAAATATCCAGCCCCCCACTCCACCAAAGAAGCAAAGCAACTAGTCTATTTTTTTTTCCTTAGTTGTTGTGCGAGAAAATTGGTTATAAGCATATCTGTCACAAGACAAAAAGATGGGATCGAGAGGGAGGGGCGCAATTCGGAAGTTTACATGACATTTGCTAGGCCTTCTCTGCCAAGTCTTGATGGAGTATGAGAATTGGTTCATTTTTATGGAAGGATTTTGTGCTCGTGAAGTATTGTCACAGAGTTCACCTTGTGGCAAAACAATGGAGTTCAGGGCAGTCCCATCATTGGAAGGCATTATGCGACATTAAGCTATAAGTAGAACATAATATAATATGGTTTCCTCGAAAAGGAAAAATATCATTTTGTTCGATATTGGACTAGACTTGGCCCCTTTTATAGCCATCTGCCAGATAGAATCAAAATTTGCATGGCTTTAGTAGTTTAGTTGCAGTAGTGAGAATGATTTCAACAGGGGCAATGGCTCAATCCAACTGCATGAACGCATTCTTTAGCATGTATTCATGCCTTAGCTATGTCACTGGAAGTTCAAGAATGAGGTGATTGGACATAAAATTTCGATTTCTGAATTTGTATGCTAGGCTGTTAGCAAACAATTAATGCACACAATATAGATTGAATTAGGCCGATAAATCGCCCGATAAGAGCTAAACCGATACCAATCCGTCCTATATCTTATCGGGTGGCTAGCGAATTAATACATTTAAAAGACGATAACCGATAAGCCAAACCGTTAAGAGTAAATAATCGCCCAATCCGCCCGATAATCAGCCCTACTCTTTCATGCTGGGTCCCATCGATCCCGTTATAATCGATTTCTGCCGCCAATACCACATAACTCTAGGCTAAATCCATCCCTCCTTTTGGCTCATCGTTATTTTGCTCCGATTCTTCGTGAGCAAGGTCGAGGGGATGTCTTTCATCCTCGATCATCTCATTAGGCTATACATCCCCCGTCTCTATCGAGGCGGATTAATAAGGTTTCAACATCGGGCCACAAAGGTGTTGTTCTCGAGCATAGACGAGGACAAAGATCGAGGATGGATGGTCCGATTGTTGATACCCAATTGTTTCACAAACTATTTTAAAATTTGCATATATACCTTCAAAATAACTCTTTATAATAACTGGTATCTTTCGTAATTTTTCATATTTTTTATTAAATTTTTTTCCAATTTATTTAGTTTTTTTATATTCAATAATTATTCATAAATTATATTATAAATAATTTCAAAATATTTTCCAGCTCAATATATCATTTTTAATCCTATTAGGATTTGATTATTTCACAAATTAGTCAATTTGGCATTATTTGGCCATAATTACAATAATTTTGCAACCATGGCCTAATTGTACATTTTATACCATTTAAATAAATAATTATTCATTTTATATTTTTCTATATTAATTAATTACCTTAATTCCACCTATTTAAGCTTAATTTAATTTATACAATTATGAGCTATTTCTATAAATTATTTATCTATTTAATCGGGTATTTAACAATTAGCCCCTCCCTATTTAAATTACAGCCCAATTTTAATTCAATTTCAGCCTATTGAAACCAGCCCAATTACATAACCCAAGCCCAATCCCTATCTTACCCGACCCAATTCCCCTATGCAATCTGAACCGTTGATTATTTCAAATCAACAGCCCATATCTCCCCCTTCCTAATTTAACCCCTAATGACTACCCCCCCTCATTCATTTCCCCGGTTCCCATTCTCTCTCGACCGTCTCTCTATCTCCCTCTCTCTATCTCTGGTTCTCTCTAGAACCTTCCACCTCCCATCTTCTCCGACCATCTCTCTCGCCGAAAATCATGACCTCTCATCACTCATGGCCTATATTTCATCCCATGCTGGTTTGACACTGCCCTGAGGCCCTCAAGTGAACTTGGAGCGGTTCAACTCCTATCTATGGTCCTTCATGCCATTCTCCGGCTACCCATGGCCGTCCGAGTAAGGTTCTTACACTTTTCGGTGGAAACCGGCAAAACCTTGGGCTTTTCTCTCCTCTTTGGGTTCTCTCTTCGAAACCCTAACTTCTAAAACCTCAGATCTTTCTAGATCTGTAACAGATCTATACATATTTCAAGTCGTTTTGATGTTTTCTTTAAGGGTTTTCCATTTTTTCATAAAACGATTTTTGTTTCCAACTAGGGTTTCTAAAAAACCTTTATGCAAAAACTGTTTCTTCAAGTTTAAGGTTTCTTCTGAGATTCTTCTCGTATTTTTAAACGGTTTCTGTTAAAATCTCTTTAGTTTTAACACTGTATTATAATCTTAGGTTTTCCTTTATTGATCTACTCTTTTGATTTGTATATGTGTCTACTTATGAATACGTCCTGAGTTTTCTATGATTTTTATCCTATTTTTGCTCATTAGTGTTCTTGACTTTGGCTTCTTCTGCTTATGTTGTAGTTGCTCTGTTTAATCCCTCTAGTTGTTCCTGTTTTTTTAGATGAATCTCTAATCCTATGTGATTTCTTACTGCTACAGTGATTAGGGTTTCTGACTTTTTGATTCTCCCTGTTATATCATGTTCGTTTGTTAATCCCTTTAATCATTTATTGTGTGCTAGTATTTGATTTTTACTTGAATCTCCGATTTTCCTGTCCTATTGTGTGTTTACTTTGTGTACTCACAGGAATCAGCATTACTCCTGTTTAAACCCCTAATTTCCTGTAACTGAACCTCTCATTGATCTTTTGTGATGATTTTCTTACTGATTTACAACCTTTAAATTATTTCCTTGCCTTATTTTGGTCAACTATGCTGTCACACGGAGTCTTATATTATTCCTTAATTGAAATATTCTGAACCTAGCCTCAATTGCATGTCCCATACTTGTACTGTGCTAAGTTATTTCCTTATATGCTATATGTAGTCACATATGGGAACTTTCATTATTTGTTATTTTCCTACTAACCGTTTGAACTTAACCCCTTCAATTAAGGGATACCTATACTGATTTTGCATTGATTGATACTCAATCCCTTAATTAAGGGTTAACTTTGATTCCTACCTTATTTACCATCTGTTTTCAAACTATATATACACTACTCTTTCATTAAGAAAAATAGAACAACTAATCTGTTCAACTCTCTCTCTCACAACTAAAACTTACTCTCTCTTTTGTGCTACTTGCTATTATTCTAAGTTAGCTGGCTGCAAGCCAAGGATAACTAATGTGCATCTCTTACTTCCTGCTTTGTGTTTCTGCTTTCTTCACTCCAATAGTATGTTCTAATTCAGATTTCAGTCCTCAAACCAACATGTGTTCTATTACTGTTGCAATTTATTTTGTTTCTAATCTGCTTCTATTTACTATTCTGTTGTTCAACATGTAACTAAGACCCTGAATTTCCTCTACCTTTTAAGTTATGCTATACTTGTCAATGACCAGCATGTTTCTGTATACTTAGCACCTGCTTCTTATGTGAACCCCCATGCCTATGACTGGTACATTAGTTTGATCATGGTCTTAGTTGTTTGGTATTGATATGTTAAGCTAATCCGATACTTTACTGTACCCCTGATCCTCTGAAACCTTAGGAGCTTCTGATTGCATGCCTATATGTATTTCTGCCTGCTACATGATTACCCTTACTTGTTCTATATTTGTCCCTCAAATCCCATTACCCCTGCTTGTGATTGTTGGACTCTTCATAGTCCTTTGTGTGATGTTTAACTTGGTGTTCCTGCCCTTTTGGTAGTTAAATTTCTTTGTTATAAAACTATTCCAATCAAGTTTCCCTATTCAAAACTGTTTTCTCACTTACCCTTTTCAAAAATATTTTCTTTACTTAACCTTTTCAAAACTATGTCAAGCACTCTCACATATACTCTTAGAAGTCTAGGTTCTGCCCCCTCTATGTGAGCATTGCCTTGGGACCTTTGAGCTCCCTCTGAACTTTGACACACAGAGGCTGGCCATTCCACACTGCACTTACTCTATTTTGGCTATGAAATCTGGGTGTGAGCACTGCCCAGGAGCCCTTGAGGTCCTTAGTGAACTCTGGCACACCCGGATTATGAGAAAGACTGTGTAATAATACTTGGCATTGAGGACCTGGAGACTTGAGCCCATTATGGAGGCTCCCTATAGTTAACTTCTCATTTTCTTATTTTTAGTTGCTATTCAATGGTCTGTAATAATTAATTATAAACAACTCTGGGGTCGGATAGTGAAAATGGGTGGGTGATATGCATGCTGTAGTATAATTAAGGGTAGAGACCATGTTTCTAGGTTTATTTTCTCTATGCGCAATAGAAGATATGTTTAGGTACAACATGCCATGCATTAGATATCATGCTACTTAGGCTCATATATACTGCTTTCCTTTCAGCATGTCATCATTCATTGCCCTCACTTAGAGATCCTGACTATATGATAAATAGGTAAGTAAATTGCTATTATGTGATTCTGCTCATATAAACATGTTCTGAAACTTCATTAGAAGTCCGGTCCTAGGATAAATAATGTTAACTGCAATCATGTCTCACCATGCCTACGCACTTAGAGATCCTGTTTCTAGGTAAACAACATTAAAAAATATATCAGCTATGCTATTCCTGAAACTGTGCATAATGCTGTGATTCTATGTGCATTTAGAAATCTTGTTTAAGTTATTATGCATCATGGTGCATTAGATATCATGCTATATGATCGTACTCATTTAACTGCACTTAGTCTAAATACAGATATCTAAAACAGTCCCATGTTCTAAACAACTGGTAATTAGTCCTTGCACATCTTCAACACCTAGAATTTCATGTTATCCTACACCTAGGCAAGCCTTAGGTAATCAACTTAAAAAAATAAAATCAGAACTGTCTTTGTGATCATGTTTAACTGTCAGCATGCTTAAAACCAGTAGGCAAGCCTGATTAAGACTTCCTCTCTGAGTTATGCAATAAATCTGTCCTTGTGTTATCACCTAGATACCATGCTTTAGGATTCTGAATTAATATGGACTTTAGTTGTGTATGAGACATGTTGTTTATGTGTACTGTGTGTGGAGGAATACTTGAGCCTTTATCTGTTTTCCATGTTTTCTCTTTTTCTGTAGTCCTACTTGTTTTGTTATCTGTCGCCCTAGAATTTTTACCTTTAAAACCTGAGGGTCTTCTCTAGCGCCTCCCTTTAGGATAGGAGTCCTAATTTCCTCCGGGACTGATAGGAAGGGATGTGTAACAACATGCAATAGAGGACGAAACCAACACTCATTTTTAATAACCTTACGGGGTGGGAAGGGTAGATATGGATATGATGACCGGTGCACTAATACCACGTGTAGCCCCTCTTCGAGGAGTGATTACCGGGTATTGCATTGATGTGATCCATATTATTATAAACCTAGGATACCCTTTATATGCTTAGATCGTAACCCTTTCAAAATCTAACCTTCTTTACTATTTTCAAACATCTGCATGCTTAAGACTTAAATCCCTCTTATTTGAGCCTTTACTTGTTATTTGCTAATTGTACAAATTCATAGAAACCATTTGGCCGGGAACCACACTTGTGGATCCTGAGGGGGGCCTAACACCTTCCCTTTAGGATAATTTCAATCCCTTACCCAATCTCTGGTTAGCAACGTAGTTGTAGTTGAACCCCTTAGGTGCCCTAACGCACCGTTAAAATCGTTAGGTGGCGTATCTTCAAAATATGCAAACCCCTTTCCCAAAAGGAACGAGTTGTCTCAACCAATGTCATAAACCCCTTTCAACCGGCCCCGAAAGGAGTGCTTGGGGAAAAAGGGGGCGACACCGATTTGTCCAAGTCAGGTCTTTTGACTTAATCCCGGCTGAGAAGATGCCAATTCCCGAAGAATGGAACATGAAGCGTAACTACAAACCCACTAATAGCTTCTGTTGATTATTTGCTTCCTTTACATTCTCTCATCTACATTCTTCCTTATGGTGGCGCAGTCTCCTGGTTTCCCGGTGCGATCCTAAACCTTGCTGGCTGGGTTTGGAAACTGGCCTCGACATCTTCGTACGCTGAGCGCTCGTACGCGATTTAGCCGAGGGCCGACGGGAGTTCAAAAATCACAGTAAGTTTGTCTGTCTGCGTTCGATGCCTTCCTGTGAAATGCTTTATTTTTACTTGATTTCCTCCCATACAGGTCTATGAAACAAAGCCGTCATGAGGCCGCCTCCACCTGGGGAAGAAGAGGTCTCGAAACCGGCTAAGGATAAGAAGAGGAGAAGGGCCTCGCCTTCTGATACTCCAAATCCTAAGAAGAGTCGTAAGCCAAAGAATTACACCATCGCTCTGCCTGCTGACATAGCCCAAAAACTACGAGATGAAGAAGAGGAGGGAGAAGATGTCGACTTTGTGCTGGTGGCTATAAAGAGGGGAAGCGTCGAAGCTTCAAAAACAGCTGAGCCGATGATGGTCAAGGAGGCTCATCTTTGGACCGAAAAGATCTCGAAAGATGGTCCGGGCAAAGTCTCCGAGCCATTGTGTGCTAATGATGTCCCCAGCCATAACGAACAATAGGTGGGCGTTCCTGAAGGGTTCAGTTCTGAGGCCCTTCGGAAAGGATAGAGTTCCCCAAGTGACTCGCTTTAGGTGATCAATACTAACGATTTGCCGCCCGGCCCCACATTTTTTGAAGGGAAATTTCGTGAGGCTCAGTATATGGAGATCCACGATGTGGGAACGGCCCATGAAGGGGATGACATATTCTGTGGCTGCTTCACGGGGGTCTATGATGTTCCCGACCTGGATGTAGCGATCATTTTCGATAAGGCTCAGCGACTCCTGAACCAAATAATTTTCAGCCCCTGTTATTTGCATTTGCTTTTGTTTCTTTTTGTCCGATTTCCTTCCTTTCTACATAGGCTGTGATGCTCCGTCGAGAAGCATTTTCTGAATCCTTAGCTGAGCTGAACCGGTGTGAGGCCGATCTCAAAAGGATCACGGAGGAGAGAGACGCCTTCAAACTCCTCTATATGCAAAAAGAAGAGGAGATCAGGGACCTCCGAGCCATATTGAAAAGAGCTCATAAAGAGCAGACCAATCTCAACGAGCAGGTAACGCAAATTTTTGGGGAGCTTGAAATATTAGTTTGATATTGGTGACCAAAACTTAGATCCCGCAGGTTCAACAGAAGGCCGAAAAGATTGAGCAGATTCACGAGGAGGCTGAGGTGAAAGAGGGAGAGACTTTATGGTGGAAGTAGCACATGGACCGTCTCGCCTCGGAGAAAGATACGGCTCGAGCCCAGCTGTCTTCGATTGAGAATCAACTCTAAAGCGTGAAGGAGGAGAGCTTGGCCCAACCTAAGAAACTTGAAGAGCTCGAGACTCGGTTGGCCACTGAGCTTGCAAAGGCCACATCCGAGGCAGAGGCGGTCGTGGCCGCCTACCGAGCCGATGTTGAAGGCACTAAATCTCGGGCAAAGGAAATTTCCGATGCTGCTCAGGTTCGATTATCCTGTGTTACCGAGCATGCTGAGCGCCAATCTCGGAGAGAGACTCTCGAAGAGATTCATGCTCGTGTCTTTAACCTCACGGCCGATATCGAGAACGCGAAGCTGCTGGAGGACGAGACCAAAGCTTTACTTTCTGATGATGATGACTCTGTGAGTGGATCCGAGAGCGGAGGAGATGAATATGAAGCTCCCGAGGAGGATGAAGATGAAGCTCCCGAGGAGGATTAGGCGCTTAGAATCTTTTTTCCTTATATGAATTTTGTGTAGGACCCTGAGTGGTCTTTGTAAATACTTTTGCATATATGAAAGATCCTTTTTCTTTTCGGTTTGTCTCTGTCTTCTGTTTCTTGAAAACTTTGTTTTGCTTTCGCCTTATGAAAATTCTGATATACTTTAAGTCTTGCAAGAAATTTGACTCGCTTCGTTGCTTTCTGAAAATTTTGTTGAAATCGGATTGCTATAGCCTCTATAATCGAGAAAAAAACTCTTAGGTTTTTTGGTTAAGCGAGGGAGCGTCCCCGAGCTCAATAATATGTTCGAGATTTTGATTTCAGGTGGCTTGATCGAAGTCGCAACAGTACTGTTTTTAAAGTTGAGTTCGAGTAAGGTAAGAACTTATAGTAACATATCCCTTAATGTTTGTATCGAGTAATGATGAATCCTCGAGTTGTAGTCGAGTGAGTTTTTATTTGAGCTTGAAATAGTGGAATCCTTAGGTTCGAATTGAGTGAGAAAACGACCTCGAACTCTAAGTGTATTGGCACCTTAGGCTCTTTAAATTGGGGAGATATGGCCTCTAAAGGATGGCCCTTTTTCCCTCTTTCGTCTTAAAGACTTAGTAAAAATTTCTTTATGCCTTAGCATGTATTTTTCCCATTGGGTTTTTTGAGGGTTCAATGTTGATCGAAACCCCTTTGCTTTTTGTGCCTTAGCATGCTTGTGTTAGGATAATTTGATACCTCTTAAGGTTTTTCGAGGGTTGATTTTATCAAAGCCCTTTTGATTATTTTGCCGAGGGTAGCCTTTTTTTAAACGATTTTCAAAGATTTCGAAGGCATGTTTTCATTGCGGGATTCAGACATCTCCGAGCCATGTTAGTTTGGCCGTAGCCTTTGGGTATGCCTTTTAGGGCTTATTTCCCAATAACACTTCGAACTTGTTCGAAGCGTTAGTCCCCGAGAACGATGGCCTTGGCCTATAAATCGAGGGGTGCCTCTTTGAGGTCTTATAGATTTGAGTTTAGGTAACTCGAACATGTTATTGACGGCAGTCCCCGAATATTCGAGGAGTATTTTTACTTGGACCTTGATCCATTTACCGTTCGAGGTATAATAGTACTTGGACCTTGAGCCATCTTTCACAAATATCATAAGCATGGAGCTCGTATAGTAGAAAATTTTCTTTGAGGCACAAGATATTTGATTAGGAAAGAATAATTTATACATGTGTACATGTTTTTCCATTAGTGCTCGACTAATCTATATGGACACGGTTCATTCGACCGTTTGTCCCATTAAAAAATTTTCCTATCGAATTCCCTTTGACACGAAGCATCTTTCTTAAAAACATAACATCAGAAGGGTGATGCCTCCCAGTATTTGAGGTTGATTGTAAAGAAGCCTCGGATACTGTCGAATTGTCCCCAGGTATCACATATAATTGTTTCCTCGTTAAAAACCATACCGGAAAAACCCATTTGGGACAAAAACCGATCTAAGGGAAAAAGAGTGCAACACGTGCTTTAAAACCTGAGGTCTCGATGTCTTTGATCGAACACCTGCTATCGCGCCCCTTTTTCTCGCGAAGTCGGGTTTCGAAGTGTGACAACTCTTGTAAGGAAGGTATTAAAAGATGAGAGTCGCCACCTAACTGTAATGCACTTGTTTGCATACGACTCAGGTTTAACTAGTTTCCATCACCAAAGATCGGATAAGGGCTCGAAATCACCTCGAAGAGAAGGTGTTAGGCACTCTTCGAGGTAACAACTGTGGGTCCCAACCGAACTTGAATTATATGAATTAGTTAGATAAACAAAGACATAGAAAAACAAGAAGTTTAGGAAATTATCAAAAGACTTTTGAGTAAATACAAACACTTGATGCTAAAGATAAATAGGGATAATATGGGGGGTCCTAAGTTTTTTAGCCTAAAGGATCACCCCGTGCAACATAAATAATACTTCATAATTCTATCAAGATGGGGTGTTACTCGTATTATTCAGCGGGCACAGACTATCATCTCTTGCTACCCGATTACTATCTTTAAGTTATTACCTAAAGCGCACTAGTTGATTCTAAATCGTGCCTTATGCGTGCATTACCCGTCCCATACCTATGGTCCAAGAGGCATTTGGACCTCTATTTTGGGTGGTTCTAGACTTGACTAGGTTGCTCAGAAAATGTTAAAACTAAGAGACAATTCAAAACAGATAGGACTGCAATTAAATCCGATTAAGGGCTGAAGTAGCCTCCGCAATTAGACAACAAAGGCACGCAAACAGATTTCTATGTAGGGTATTAAGCAGTTTCAGAATTGAGGAAATTACAGTCGCTAAACTCTATAGACATGGTTTCTATATGATCTGATTCAGATGTGCAGGCCATTTTTAGACCTATGATTTCTGAATTACCAGTTTGTAAGTGCCAGATGCTGCTAAGTCGCTTATTACAGGTTATAAGTTAATAGACGCATGATCTCTAAATAGTTTTCACAATAAGGGACAGTGAAACTTATTGGAACTGCTCAAAGTTTCTTATGCCTCCTAATAATCGTGTGGATAAACAATAAATAGTGTTTGAAGAGCACGTAGCGATGTCGTATATGCATGATTTCTAAAGATTGGTGATTGGAACAGATTTTATACATTTAGCTCCTATAGGCATGCTTTCTAGATGAATGAAGAGAATTAATTAGTTAAAATCCTATAGGCATGGTATCTAATGAACATGGTGCGGATTAAAGAGCAGTTGTTAGCAATTATTTCCTATAATGAATGAATTACAAAGTGGTATAAGTAATAACAGTAGGCCCAAGACAGGACCAAAGAGATACCTAGCACTGCCAGGCCTTCAACTAAACTCTTTCTCCACCCATTAGCACACTCTGATCTCAACATAGACAAAAAATCATAAGACAACTCAAACCAAACCAAACAGCCATAGTTTGATCGTAGGATCTAGAAACCAATCACTTACACTAATCAATTTGCACATCCAATGGACAGAACTGAGTAGTAAAGAAAGCGACCAAAGAACCTCAAGCCCTAGTGTGTCAGAGTTCACAAGGGTCTCAAAATGGACCCGAGCAGTGCTCACACTATGGAGGTTAATAGAGAAAGCTTTAGTGGCCTTGGCTTTCAGCCGGCCAAAAGTTATAGGTTCAGAGTAGGGTAAATAACTAATGAGAATGAAAAATAATGATCAAGTGGTAGAGTTTGAAGAAGTGCATTTGCATTTTAGAAACAAGCATTACAGAGGTGATCACACAATGAACATATCAGTAAAGAGGGTAAACAAACTTAAAAGACATGTTGCTATCACAAGTTCACACTTAGCATATTGGGGCAGATAATATTTTGTAGGAAGCAAGGGGTTGTGACTTCTGGGATTACAAAACTAATAAGCAAAGGTGCATTATGCCAAATAAGATAAAAGTAGAACACTAACTTAACAGATTCAAAGCCTAAGGGATAAAATTATGCTGAACACCAGAAGTTAAACAGACCAACTCATATCAACAAGGAAAAACAGAGTCAAATGATATAGGGAAACACAAGTTAAGAAGCTATTTTAAAAGGCCCCAACTAATCACCAAGGAATACATAATTGGGAAAGCTAAAAACATACCGAGTGATAAAAATGATCGTGGGAGCAAGTCATAGCCAGAGTGAAGGTCTTAATATAGATTAGGACATATTATAGATACAAATCAATCACTATAGAGACCCAGGACAAAGCAGGAAACAAACTGGTGTCATATAGCCAATGTAAACGTTCAAAGTACCAATACATTAAGCTAAACGAACTTCAAATATTCTAAATTGTTCAAGTTAAACAAAACACATTTTAGAACTGGCAGTTTAGACATAAGCAAATGCTAGAGAGTTTCATATCACAAATAGATTCGATACTAGGAGGGTTGCACATAGAGATAGTCTAGAAACACATTAAGTTATGCAATTTCAGAGGTATGAATATGCTAATCATGAACACAAGCGAATGAATATGGCAAAGGCTAAAGAACTCACCAGTTACTGATTGACAAGAAAACAAACAAGAAAGAACAGACTCCACAACATTTTGAATGTCAACAAAGAGCAGTATAACCCAGGACCTTAGTGCGTCAAGTTCCCAAGGGCTTCAAAGGAACCCAGGGAAGTGCTCACACCAAGTAAGGTCGAAAATAGAATTCTGGTGGCCTTGGCTTTCAGCCGGCCAAGAGCCAAAGTAGAACAAGAGAATAGCATAATGAAAACCTTCAGCTTTTTAAGTGAAAACTTAACGATTAAAGTCTGTCAAAAAAGGAAATGGGGGAGGGGTTTATATAGTGGTAAAATAAGCACATAAATAAGGAAATACAGTCAATCAAACATAAAAAAGGAAATAATAACACACACAAATCAATTTAGAATCGGATTAGAAGAAGAAACCGGCAAGCCCTAATTTGACTAGGATCACCAATTGGCCGGAGATCTGGGGGAATCTGAACCTCATAGCGTTGCTATGATCGTATAAGGACGAAATATCATCCAAATCTTGAATAATAAGGTAGATTTCCTTTGGTTCAAAGATGGATACTTGCCAAAATTGGGCGAATACTAAGTAACAACGTGTTTACACAAGTAATAATGGTATAATCTGAAAAAGGTAAGTAAATCGTGGTAAAAATCCATGGACGAGCTATATTCAGAGAAGGCTTGGGGTGGCAGATAGGGTTTGTGACATGAGGGAGAGGTTCGAGAGGATTTAAGGGCGGGCGGTTTGGAAAATGGGTTAGGGTTTAGGGTTGTGGGGTTATAAGGAGAGGTGAGGGATTATTATGGGTCGTTGATCATTTGATATCAACGGCCAAGATCGGAAGGGGACTGGGGCGGGTTGTTTAAAACGGGTCGCGACTGGGTTCATTAAAGGGTTGGATGGTTTGGGTTGCTGAGAGGGGAGAGGGTTTGGGCTTAGGATTTGGGCCAAAAATTGGTCCGAAAATTAGCCCAGAATTGGGCTAGTTTTTAAATATGAGATTAAAAGGGAAATAATTTAATAAAATAATTAAATAAATATATAAAAATTCTATTTATGCAAATTAATACTTTAAAATAATAGTAGAAGATTACAAAAATGTAAAATATTATTTTGACCCTGAATAAAATGACAAATGCAAAATATATGTTATGCCTACAAGATTATACAAATAGGTTAAAATACTATTGTAATTAAAATAAAGTGAAAATATTTGAAATATGTATTATGGTTGCAAATAGTTTTAATTACTTAATTCATCACAAAATAATTTAAAGGATGATTATTAGATATTTATATAATACTAAAAATATAGAAAGAAATGATTTTTGGGCTTTAAAAATTGTGGAAATTATATAAAATGCTTGTAAACTAAATAATGACATAAAATGATACATTGAAAATATATATACTGTTTGAGAAAATATGAGAGAAAAATTGGGTATCAGCAACTTCCCCATTTTACCCGGGAATAATGAAAGAGTTATCGGGTAAAGAAATGATTACTGATTTTGACCGAATAGGGTGATTTAAAAATGGGGGTCGAACCCTGGTTCTTGATTTGCCTACATATCCCTGGTGTTAAGGGAATCAGGCCGCATGTAGTTCTGGATCCATAGGTGAACTGAACCGATGGAGTTGTTATAGGAATGGTCGTGTGTTTTGGAAAGGTTTATTTTGGGTAGGACGGTACCAGATGAATCTGTGCGAAATCGTGAGTGTGAATCTAAAAAGTTATGGATGTGTTTCAAAATGAGCATTCGGATGATTGTCAAGTGAGAATGGGTAACTGGTGGTGATTGGTTGTGCTTTGAAATAATTGCAAGATGTGGACATTGAATGGAAACCGGAGCGAAGATTGCTCCCGTTAAGAGAACGGTTACCTCCTAGATTACCTGCAAAAATTAAACACAATGCGTGCAAGTGTATATGAGATTATTGCGAGGATTTAAACATGATGTAAATTCCCTTTGGACCATGAAAGTTTTCTTTGGACGATGAGGATGACGTCCTTAGACCATGACGTCCTGGGACATGAATCGCGTGATAAGGGATTCGCAGGCCATGAAATGATGTTCTCAGGACATGAAAATGGTGCCTCTGAACCATGACGCTTTTGAATAATGATGTGCAATATTGAGAGATCCTTGGTCCATGGAATGGTGTCTTCCGGATATGAGGATAATGCCTTCGGAACATGACGCCTTTGGACAAAATGGCGATGTTTCAGCCCATGAGATGCAAAGATATGATGCTTGGTCATATGCAAAGAAAAACAAGAAAGAGCTTAGTCTCGTGGAGGATTGGGACAGTGCTTAGCCCCAGGAAAGTAAAAAATAGTGCTAGATTTCAAGTAGCATAACGGAGGTAGCATTTGGTATTATGCAAGGATAAGGCAATGCTTAACCTTAGACAATTGAAGAGGCAATGCTTAGTATGATGCAAGAAGAGGAGATGATGCTTAGTCTCGATGCACGGAAAGGCCGAGCTTAGCCTTATGCGATTTAGGGAGGCAATGCTTAGCCTTATGCAAAGAAAGGCAATGCTTAGCCTTATGCAATTGGGAAGGAAATGCTTAGCCTCATGCAAAAGAGGAGACAATGCTTAGTCTCATGCAAAGAAAGGAAATTATTTGCCTTATGCAATTAGGGAGGCAATGCTTAGCCTCATGCAAAAGAGGAGACAGAGCTTAGTCTCATGCTAAGAAAGGCAACGCTTGGCCTTATGCAATTAGGGGGAGGAAATGCTTAGCCTCGTGCAAGAAGAGTAGACAATGCTTAGTCTCGTGCAAAGAAAGTCAATGCTTAGCCTTATGAAATTAGGGGAGGCAATGCTTAGCCTCATGCAAGAAGAGGAGAAAGTGCTTAGTCTCATGCAAAGAAAGGTAATGCTTAGCCTTATGCAATTAGGGAGGCAATGCTCAACCTCATGCAAGAAGAGGATAAAGTGCTTAGTCTCATGCAAAGAAAGGAAATGCTTAGCCTTATGCAAAGAAAATACAATGAGTGATAGAAGAGTGTTTCTTAGCTGGAAACGCGTTTATGTTTGGCAATCTTGTCGTTACAAAGATAACGATTTTTGATGTGTGTGTGTGTATTCCTTGTTCCTGCATCCAAAGAAAAATCATGAGTTTTGCCGGGAAGGTTGGTTCGTGCTTTTGCTTGCTTGATTAGGTTTTGCCCTGTCTCGAGATCCTTTCCAACTTATCCTGAGTAGCATCTGGTTGTTTATAAAATAAAGTTTTTGAGAAAACATGTGTGCATTTGATGAATGTAGTTAATTAAAAAATATAGTAGTATGTAATATCAAGTAAGTTAGATGAATCAATGACTGTGACACTTCTAGAGACATTGTGACTTCCTTGAATTAGAATTTTAAGGGTCCTCCTCAAAATTCTGCCCCAGTTCAATAAGCAATTCTTTGACAGTTCTATATATGATGAAGTTGGCTAGACTTGCTCCGGAATTTTGAGGGTCCTCCTCAAAATTCTGCCCCAGTTTCTGACCATGGTAAAAATGAAGATTTTATTGAGTTGTGACCGAACCCACAGGGCTGCCTATGTATCCCCTCTTAAACGGGAATCAGTTCAAGCATAGCTCAGTTACATCAGATGAAGAAATACAAATAATCTAAACATAGTATCTTTTGACTGCATCCAAGTTGATAGGTTTTGGCCAAATTTCTCCGTCCATTTCTGCAAGTATGAGTGCTCTTCCTGTTATTACCCTATGAACCATGTAGGGCCCTTGCCAATTGGGTGAAAATTTCCCTTTGGCTTCATCTTGATGCGGGAAGATCCGCTTCAACACCAGGTGCCCCGGTGTGAATTGTCTAGGTCTGACCCTTTTGTTGAAAGCTCTGGACATTCTGTTCTAGTAAAGTTGACCATTGCATACCACATTCATTCTTTTCCCATCAATAAGAGCCAATTGTTCATAGCGACTTCGTATCCATTCTGTATCACTGAGTTCAGCTTCTTGTATAATTCTTAAAGAAGGAATTTCTCCTTCGACGGGAATGACAGCTTCAGTACCATAGACCAGCAAGTAGGGGGTTGCGCCGCTCGATGTGTGAACTGTGGTACGGTATCCCAATAAGGCAAATGGTAATTTCTCGTGCCATTGCTTGTGATTGTCTACCATCTTTCTCAATATCTTCTTGATGTTCTTGTTAGCGGCCTCCACGGATCCATTCATTTGAGGCCTTATGTTGTGGAATTATTATGCTTGAGGTTGAAGGTTTCACACATAGATTTCATTAAGTTGATGTTGAGGTTGGCGGCGTTGTCGGTGATGATGGATTTTTGGCACCCCGAATCGGCAAATAGTGGGATCTCTGACAAAATCTGCGACGACTTTCTTAGTTACAGCTTTGTAAGATGCAGCCTCAATCCACTTTGTGAAGTAGTATATGGCTACTAAAATGAACCTGTTCCCATTTTGAAGCGGGGGGTTCGATCGGACCGATGACATCCATTGCCCAAGCGGAGAAAGGCCAAGGTGCACTTATTGCATTGAGTACATTTGATGGCACTCGTATCATATCTGCATGTATTTGGCATTGATGACACTTTTGGACATACCTGATGTAGTCCGTTTCCATAGTCATTCAAAAATATCCTGCTCTTAATATCTTCTTAGCTAAAACGAAACCGTTCATGTGCGGACCGCAGGTTCCGGCATGTATCTCTTTGATCAGTTTGAAAGCTTCCTTGGCATCAACACACCATAATAATCCTAGGTATGGACTCCTTCTGTACAGAATTCCTCCACTTCGGAAGAAATGGTTGGACAATCTTCGGAGTGTGCGTTTCTGAGTATGATTTGCATGCTCCAGGTACTCTCTTTTTGCCAAGTATTCTTTGATCTCATGGAAGCACTGATTCCCATCCGTTTCTTCTTCAATATAAGTGCAATAAGCTGTATGGTTATGGATCCTTACTGGAATAGGGTCGATGAAATTCTTGTCCAGGTGTTGTATCATGGAAGACAGAGTGGCTAATGCGTCTGCAAACTCATTCTGGATTCTCGGAACATGTTTAAACTCTATCTTTGTGAATCTCTTCGTCAACTCTTGCATATAGTACAGATACGATAATATTTTGGTATTCTTTGTAGCCCACTCCCCTAGAACCTGATGTACCAAAAGGTCTGAATCACCAATTACCAGCAGTTCCTGAATATTCATGTCAATGACCAAATTGAACCCCAAGATGCAAGCCTCATATTCCGCCATATTGTTAGTACACGAGAATCTGAGTTTCATGGATACTGGTAATGTTGACCTGTCTCTGATACCAAATAACTCCAATACCCTCTCCTTTGAAATTTGCAGCCCCATCAAAGAACATTCTCCAACCGTCGTAAGTTTCGGCGATATCTTCCCCTACAAATGATACTTCTTCATCGGGAAAATACATTTTTCAGCGATTCGTATTCTCATTCTATAGGATTTTCTGCCAGATGATCCGCTAATGCCTGTCCCTTGACCGCCTTCTGAGTTACATAGATGATGTCGAACTCACTCAGCAATATCTGCCATTTTTCCAACTTCCCCATAGGCATGGGTTTCTGGAAAATGTATTTTAGAGGATCCATCCTTGATATGATATATGTGGTGTAGGCATAGTAGTAGTGCCTCAACTTTTGAGTTATCCATGTCAGAGCACAGCAGGTGCGTTCCAGCAAAGAATACCGTGCTTCATAAGGTGTGAACTTCTTACTCAGATAGTATATGGCCTGCTCTTTCTTCCTGTCTCATCGTGTTGCCCCAAGACACAACCAAAAGCCCCATCTAGTACGGACAAATAGAGTAGCAGAGGTCTCCCATGTTCCGAAGGGACCATGACTGGTGGTGTGGACAAATATTCTTTGATTTTGTCAAAAGCTTTCTGACATTCTTCCATCCAACTTGTTGCGGCATCCTTCATTAATATTTTGAAAATCAGTTCACAGATCACAGTTGATTGCGCTATGAAATGGCTGATGTAGTTGAGGATCCCTAAGAAGCTCATCACATCTTTTTTGTTCCTTGGAGGTGGAAAATCATGGATAGCCTTGACCTTTGACGAATCCAATGCAATTCCTCGGTGGATGATGATGAATCCTAACAACTTTCCAGCAGGCCCCAAGAGCACATTTTGCGGTGTTCAGTTTCAACGTATACCTTCGAAACCGATCAAAGAACTTCCTCAAGTCTGCTATGTGATCTGTACCCTTCTTGGATTTGATGATGACGTCGTCCACATACACTTCTATCTCCTTGTGTATTATGTCGTGGAAAATGGTTGTCATGGCCCTCATATAAATGGCCCCAGCATTCTTTAGGTCGAACAACATCATTTTTTAGCAGTATACCGCCCATGGCGTAATAAAGGTTTTCTTCTCAGCATCTTCTTCATCCATCCAGATATTATGATATCCGGCGAAGCAGTCCACAAAATACTGGAGTTCATGCTTGGCACAGTTGTCGATTAGTATGTGTGTATAGGGTAACGGGAAATCATCTTTAGGACTCGCTCTGTTCAAATCTTGATAGTCGACACACACTCTGACTTTCCCATCCTTCTTCGGAACTGGCACGATGTTAGCCAACCGGGTTGGATATTCAACCACTCTGAGAACCTTAGCTTTGATATGGTTGGTGACTTCCTCTTTTATTTTTAGACTCATATCTGGCTTGAACTTTCTGAGCTTCTGCTTTACAGGCGGACACATAGGGTTGGTAGGTAATTTATGAGCCACTATAGATGTGCTCAAACCAATTATATGATCATAAGACCATGCGAAATATCTTCATATTCTTTCAAGAAGCGGTTATACTCTTCTTTCTTGACGGTGACCGGTGAAAGCTTACACGAGTTCCCTTGACTGTTTCAGAATCTCCCAAATTGACTATCTCGGTTTCATACATATTGGACTTAGGCTTGTTCTCAAAATTTTCTACTTTTTTTCACAATTTCCTCGGGTATTATATCTTCTTCTTCTATTTCCTCTAAATCACTATCCTTATGTTGCGTTGTCTCATTACATGTCACAGTTGTCGGTTTATCAGGATAAGTAATAATAACACTGTAGAGAGAAAAATATAAAGGATGATAATAAATACTAAAACAGCAAACCATTGATAAATACTAAAACGTCAAAAAAATGCAATTTAATGATCCGGCCAATTATTTCAAAGCAAAATGATTAAAACAAAACACTAAAATATTTCTTAAAACGTCCATAAAATTATTTTCAAAGTAATGACTAATTGCCAGGCTACCCAGGAACTCGACGGGCCCTTGATGGTGTAGCAGTCCAATACCTGAGAACAACTCCCTTCTCCATTGTCTGAATGACGAGGTCGTCCTCCTACTCCTACTCAACTATTGCACTACAGTCCATGTCTTTATCTTCCAAGAACAGATTCCTTATGCCAGCTAGAACTTCGTCTTCTTCAGATCCCCACATCATGTCAGCTTGATGAAATGACCGGCTCAAATGTGGTACCGACTGCTTAAGAGGGTAATAAGGACCACCCCATGGCGGTTACCAATCATTATACTCTTTCCAGGTGTACTGATATCCAAGTCCAAAGGTTGTGCCATGACGCTTTAGCTGTATTGGTTTAGTGATACCCTGGAGATTCTTACCGAGACCCTTACCAGGTTCATACCCTGACCATGCCAATATGCTCTCTATTTTTCTACTCCACCATTTATCTTTCTCAATCGCGTTGACACGCTCAATGCGATGGTATGTCTCTCGACCCAACTTCCTTCTATTCTCGACAACCCGAACAGTTTGATTGGTGTAAACATGATTACTTCTGTCCCCATGGATGATTACTTCCTGATGATTCCATTCAAACTTCACGGCCTGGTGTAGAGTAGAGGCTACGTCCAACAGCGTGTATCCAAGGTCGTCCCAATAACAGATTGTATATGGCGGATATGTCTAACACTTGAAATTCAACATCAAACCAGGTCGGGCCCATCTGTAAACAGAGGTTGCTCTCCCCAATCGTGGCCTTTTGGGACCCATCGAATGCTTTCACATTCATACTCCCTGCTCGTATCTCATGCAAACCCTATCCCAACCTCTTCAAAGTGGTTAATGGACAGATGTTGAGACTTGAACCCCCATATATCAGGACCCTGGCAATGAATTTGTCCTCACACTGCACTGTGATATGCAGTGCCCTTTTGTGACTCAATCCTTCCTTCGGTAGTTCATCCTCATGAAAAGTGATCTTATGGCTTTCCAATACATGTCCTACCATATTGGCCATCTCTCCATTGGTAATGTTATTGGGTACATAGGCTTCATTCAACACTTTCATCAATGCATTCCTATGCGCCTCGGAGTTCTGCAGTAGTGATAGAATGGATATCTGAGCAGGGGTTTTGTTCATATGATCAACCACAAAATGCTCTCTTGCTTGCACCTTTCTCCAAAGATCGTCTGGGCCACTCTCAATGATAGGCAGCTTAGAAGCGGCTTCTTTTTATCCCTCCCAAATGTTTGGGCATATAAACCCTACTAGTTCTGGTGTCGCGCCCCCTCTTTCCTCCCCTTTCGGATCGGTCAGGGTATTCGACATTATTGGGACAACTCATTTCCTTTTGAGAAAGGGATAAGGAATTGAAGAGTCGCCACCTAACAATTTTAAGGTGCTAGGGCACCTACTAAAGGTTATTTACAAACACAGATTAGATAAACCAGAGATAGGGTAAGGGCTTGAAATTACTTCAAGGGGAAGGTATTAGGAACCCCTCGAAGTCCACAACTGTGGTTCCCGGCCCAAACAAACTTTTTGAATAGATAGCATATAAGAAATAAACACATATGTAAATAGATGAAGGTTGTGAGAAGATTTGCAGTCCAAGCACGCATATGTGCTTAAGTTTAAAAGATTTAAAGGCTAAGCACATATACAAAATTCCGGAGGTTTTACAATCTAAGCACACATGTGTAAGGGATGGGGGGGAGGGGTTCCTAGGTTGTTTATCCTATAGGATCACATCAGTACAATGCCCGGTAATCACTCCTAAGAAGAGGGGCTACACGTGGCATTAGCGCACCAGATATCATATCCATGTCTACCCTTCCCACCCCTTAGTGGTTACTAAGCGAGTTTATTTAATGACCTCTATGCGTGTTGTTACCCGTCCCTTCTTAATGGCCCTGAAGGAATTTAGGACCTCTAAATATAGGCAGTTCTAGACAAAACCCCTAAGGTTAAAAGGATAAAATTCTAAGCGACAGGCAAGAACAAATAGGACTTTACAAATAAATGCATGAAAAAGCAGTTAAGAGGCTCAAATTTACCTCCACAGATAGTGCACATAAGCAGCACGTCTCAAACACAAACAAGAGGCAGTTTTATTAGATAAAATCCTAAGACAGGATATCTAAGTGAATATCAATGCACAGAAGTATGCAGATTTATTTATAAACTCAATAGTAAGGACCTAATCTGTTTGCCTACTGATTTTAAAACCTGTTAGTCTTTAGACAGTAAACACAACCAAGCAGTGTTCCAGTTTTTAAAGAGATTAATTACTTAAGGCTTTCCTAGGCGTGGGGTTGTGCGTAGTAATTACCAGAATTGTTAAAAAATAGTTCAGAAGTTGTTTTACCTAAAACATGTTGTTCTAAGTGATGTAAATCTGAGAATGCAGAGATAGTTACCAATTTCTATTAAGAGCAGACATGATTATCATATGTGAGGCTATTTTATACCTTTTCATGATTCAGCAGTTTAAACTAGGCGTAGTTAAGTAAATGTAGACGAAATCCTAGAGCATAGTATCTAATATGCACATATAAATGCAGGATGGCTAAGACATAATTTCAGGATGCACAAGATTCCTAACGGCATGATTTCTAAAATGCACAAAGAGTTACAGGATGATTGGGACATGATTTTGAATGCACATGAGTAACAACTTTTATGTTAACGTTGTTTATTGTCCTAGGAGCAGGATTTCTAAGAGATAAAAATAAAGCATGGATGAGATGCTGAAACAGTAGACATGAAATCCTAGGAACATGGTATCTAGTGCATGCTTGGCATGGTTTGAATGAACATGATGGTCCTAAAACATGGATTCTAATGCAGATAGAAACAATGTAAAGCTTAAAACATGATTTCTACCAGATGATGTTAACAGAACTATATCGCTACCCTCCCCACTTCACTAGCCATCCCCAATATCTATTTACAAATAATTATTACAGACCAGCTGAGTAAATTACATAAATAGATAAAGGAAAAGAAGAAGTTAAACTATAGGGAGCCTGAAAAATAGGCCCAGATTCCCATAACCTCAAGTGCCCAAATGTTTCATAGCCTTTCTCATATCCGGGTGTGTCAGAGTTCCCTAAGGACCTCAAGGGATCCCGGGCATTGCTCACACCCAGATTTCATAACCATAATTAAGTAAGTGCAGTGTGGAAGGGATAGCCCAGTGCATCAGAGTTTAGAGGGATCTCACAGGAATCCCAAGGCAGTCATACACTGGAGGGGCAGAACCTAAGGACCTAAGAGTAGATGAGAGTGCTGGACATAGTTTTGAAAAAGGGTTTAAATAGGAAAGTAGTATTTGAAAGAAGGGATTTAGTTATAGTAGTTTTATAAAATAGGAGAGTTGTTTAGCAGTAAAACAATTTTGATTAGAGTGGTGAAATCAAACGAACAACAGATCAAACACCGAGCCCAAACAGGTTCAGCAATACTCAAATAACAATCCTTCACGCAGGGATAATTGGGGACTGGGGACACTTAATACACATATAATAAACACAAGTCTCTTGCAATTAAGGGGTAACTAATAGTGTGAATAGTAAGACATGAATTCAGGAGTGCTAATTAGAACATAGTCACAGAATCAGAAGTGCTTAGGGGGGTTCATGGGATTGGGAGATGACATAGTATAGGACTTCATAGCAGCAGGGAGGAAATAGAAGCACTAAACATGATTGAGGATAGCATCAGGGCAACTTAGGGTAACAAATCAATAAGGCATAGCAGAACTAGGCTACTAGTACACAAGCATCAAAACATAATTGAGTCATATAGAATCAGATTACAAGTTTATAAGAACATGCTAATCCTAAAGAGTTAAGACATAATTAGCATACTAGATGAAGCAATGATGCAAAGAGGTCAATTGCATATTGAACAGCAAAACAATAGATAGAAACAGATCAGGAACATGACAAACTGAAGCAGTAAAAGAAACATATTAGTTTTGGGACTTAAATTGAAAATCAGAGCATACCAGTAAAGGGACAGTAAGCACAANGGGGGGGGGGGGGGGAAGGAGAGCACAATAGTTAGCCTTGGCTTGCAGCCGGCTAACTTAGAATAATAGTAACACAGAAAGAGAGCAGAAATCTTTGGGTGTAGGAGATAGAGTTTGAACTAATGTGTGCGTGTGTTTAGTGTCAATGAGAGAGAGCATATATAGTAGTTTGAAACTAGGTAGGATAAGGTAACAATCAAAGTCAGGCAGTGATTAGGGAATCACAATCAATCAACATAAGATCAATATAAGTACTCCCTTCAATTAAGGAGTTAACTTTGAACGGTAATAGACATGCAATAAATAAGGAAAGATACCATATGACTGGAATATAACACAATAAGGAAATAATTTCAGCACAGTACCAGTATAGAACATGTAATTGAGGCTAGGTTCAGAGGATTCTAATTAAGGAAATAACATGAGAATTAATTTGACAGTGTAGTCGACCATAAAATAAGACAAGAAATAAGCTAAGGTCGGAAAATCGGCAGGGAAGTCATCATAAGGGATTAGTGAAAGGTATCAATCATAGGGAATCAAGGTTTCAAATAGGAAATAGTACTGATTTAGGGGGAATTAACACAAATTGCATAGAATAAAACACATGATAATCAAGGCGGAAGGCAAGAATTACAACCCTAATAGACACGGTAAAGTAAAGATCATATAGAATCAGGGATTCAAATTGGAATATAGTACTGATAAACATAAACCTCTGAGAGTTAGCGAGGTAAGCACATACTAGGCAGAAATAGGCAGAATCAGAAACCCTAGTAAGCCAAATAGGGTGAAAATCACACAAAATTAGGGATTCACATAGAACATAGTATGACTTAACAGAATAGACATCATATAGGCGGAAAAAGCAACAATCAAAAACCCTAATGAACATAATAGGGTAGAAATCACAAAATACTCAGATTAATCGAAGCAGATTCATGAGAATCAAACATGCAAACAAGTTGAAAGAACGAGTAGTAAAGACGAACTCAGAATCCAAAGATTAAACCAAGAAACTTAGGGTTTTCAGCATAATAAAACCAGATGAAGGAAAAACTT
The DNA here is from genome assembly GCA_005239525.1 of Nicotiana knightiana. Lineage (NCBI taxonomy): Eukaryota > Viridiplantae > Streptophyta > Magnoliopsida > Solanales > Solanaceae > Nicotiana > Nicotiana knightiana. The sequence continues at coordinate 81,770 of ML382425.1, read as the reverse complement.
AAACAAATCATTTAAACACAGTGAAAATCACATAATAACACTAAAGTCAAAAGAAGAATCGTTTTTTGAAAAGGGGTTTAGAAACCCTAGTTTGAAGATGAAGAGATGCTTCAGAAAAAATCAGAAAAATCTTTAAGAAAATAGTAAAGATAACTCGAATAGACTCAGATCTGTTGCGTATCTAAGAAATCCAGTGTTAAAATTAGGGTTTCAGAGATAGAACCTAGAGAGAGAGAGTCGGCTTAGAAACCATAGGTTCTAGCCGGAGATGGGAGGATCTTACCTAGATGGCCATGGACGGCCTGAGAATGACATGAAAACCATGGGAGGTGAGTGAACTGCCTTCTGGTTCCTTTGAGGACCTCAAGGCAGCAATAACCCGGTGTGGGAAGGATCCATGGAGGCTGGGATGGTGGTGAGACCACCATAGTTACCGGCAAGTCGATGGCCGGTGAGAGGTTAGCTTTAGCAGAGAGAGTTTGATAGATGAGAGATATGTGTAACAACGAAGTGAAAGAGAGAAATGAGAGGGGAAGGGGGGGGGTAGTCTCTAGGGAAGGAAATGGGAGATCTGGACCGTTAAATTGATCAATGGTCCAGATTAGACAAGGGATTGGGTCGGGTAGGATAGTGTATTGGGCTTGGGGTATTTGGGCCGTTTTTAATCAGACTTAGTCTTGTTTAATTAGGTTATAAATGAAATGGAAGTGGCTATCTGTTAAATAGCCCATGTAAATTAATTAAAATAATTTATAAAAAATAGCTGTTAATTATAAAAATGAATTTCATGCATAGAAAATAAATAAGATGATTAATTAGTATTTTAAAAATACAAATGATTAACTTCTGGATAAAAATAGTATAAAATTGTATGATTGGGCTATAATTGCAAAGTTATTGCAATTATAGCCAAAAGGTACCAATTTGGCTAATTATGAAATAATTTGGTCTTAATAGGACCAAAAATAATTAATGAAACCAAGAAATGCTTTTGAAATCATTTGTAATGCAATTTTATAATTATTTATTGGCAATAAAATGCTGGATAGATTAATACAAATATAGGGAAATTGTGGAAAAATATCAATTGCTATTGATACATGATTTTGAAGCTATATATGCAAATTTAAAATATTTTGAGGAAAAATTGGGTATCAACATCTGGTCATGCCTTGTGTTGCACCTGTTTCCTCCATTTTTTCCCTTCTTTTCCTTCTCGCTTCTACAACATAGTCCCAGGGTATAGCATTGGACTTAAAGGACGGTGTAGGTGCTACCGTCACGGTGAAGGGTGTGGTCACTTCCACCTCGAACAGAGTTGGAGCGGCTGAGAGCGTTGTTACTTCAACCTCAAACGGAGTTGGTGTGGTTACTTCGACCTCAATCGGTGACTGAATCTGTACCACGATAGGTGTGAGAGTGACTGGAGGTATTTTAGGATTATCCCCTTCACGAATGAGTCTAATTGACCTTTCTGGATCCCATTCTTCATCGGTTTCTATCACATTTACTCCCTCGCCCCTGTGGTCCGTAAGTGAAGGCTGATATGTGGGTGGGGGTGTTTGGTATGTGAGAGGAGACTTTGGACCTTGGGCCACCATCACTTCCCCTACTTCCTTCTTTTTAGAAATACCGCCTGACTGTAAGGCTTTGTTTGTAGCCTGGAGTGCTTCAAAATTTGTCTCAATTTCGCTCTTAATCCCATCTTCTATTCTTTCTCCCACTTTGATGATGTTAGAGAATTTATGGTTTTCAATAACCATCAGTCTCTCATAGTATTGCAGATCCTGAACTCGGACAAAGAACTTATTCATTTGTTCTTCTTCCAGTGCTGGCCTTACTTTTGCAGCTTCAGACCTCCACCGAGTAGCATACTCACGGAAAGTTACCGTTGGCTTCTTCTTAAGATTCTGAATGTAGAAGACAATTTGCACATTTTCTATATTAAACCTGAACCGATCCATAAAATCCGACGCCATGCTTACCCAATTAACCCATTTCTTCGGGTTTTGACTGATGTACCAAGACAGGGCATCTCCAGTGAAGCTCCTCATGAACAACTTCATGCAGATTCTTTCATCCTTACCAACCCCTACGAGTTTTTCACAATATGTTCTCAAATGTACCTTCAGATCACCTGTCCCGTCGAACATTTCGAACTTGGGAGGTTTGTAACCCTCTGGCAGTTCTACGTCCGCCTGAATACACAAATCCTCATAATTCAAACCCTCGATTCCTTTACCACCTTCAACACTTTGGACTTGGCCAGTAAGTTTCTTGAGTTCCTCTACCATGTTCTTGATGAGCAGGTCCCTCTAGGCGGATTCTGGTGTGTACAGCGTCTGTTGTGGAGTGTGGGGTAAGGTTTCCTCATATATGGGGTTGTTTTGATGGACTACAGAAATTTGGGCGTAGTGGTGGTCGTTGGTTGAGTTTTGGGGATCAGGGGTAGGTTGTGGTGCATTTTGAGGAGTGTGGGAGGTGGTGGTTTGTGGATACTGGGTTGGGTGGTGATGATGTTGTGGAGGGGTCAACTGGTGGAGGATTGGGATTTTGAGGAGGTGTGGCATACTGATGAGGGGCGGGAGAATTCTGCGGTTGTTAGTTTTGTGTGTTCTGGGGAGGTGCTGGGTTTTGGGCATTTTATTGGTTGATGTCGGGGACGTTCAGGGTGAGGGAAAGGTTTGCTAAGTTTCGGACCTGCTCAAGTTCCCCTTATAAACTAGTATTTTCTGTTCTAATCGTAAGACCAAGTTGTTCTGTGCCGGAGTACTCCGACCATCCGAAGTTTTGACCTTCTCTGCATGAGTAGCGTTGTCTTTCCTAATACTGCTCATATCATACATTTTGGCTTTTCCTTTATTTTTGGGATCACTTGGAGGAGGAGGAGGTGAAGGACCTCTGGATCTGGTATGATATGCTGATAATGCCAGTATGCACGAACCAACCTTAGGGAATAGGAATAAACAAAAGAAAATAAAATAAAAAGTAAACAAGTCAGTAAGGAGTATTAAAAGGGATATTTGCGGTATTTAAACACTTATTGCAGAATTATAAATTCGTATCCTGATTTTGGGGACCTCATTGTGCCCGAGGTAGGCCTAAGAGACATATAGATTTTGAGAAAATTGATGTTAATAATTGCGTCATTTCACTAATGTGATAAATGGACCAAATCTCTACTAAAACGACAATAATTAGAAAAAGTTACTAATGGCATTTGCCTTATTACAATCAAAGTCTAAAACGAGTCTAGAAAGAAAATAAAACATTGTTCCTAATCTATTTGGTCCCAGAGGTACCTTCTCCATGCTTGGACTTCTTGGCTCCATCAATCAGGTTCCTAGGTCGCGCATGTCCAACAGCAGATAAGCCCTTTCTAGATGCCCTCCTTCGTTGCCCTCTGCATTCTAACAGTCTGAGATCCTTTTCCTCATCTTCCCCTAAAGCTCCATCAACCCCTGCTCAAAATATTCCAACCTCCCTGTTGATTTAGTAGCGATTTCTTTCCACTCATTGATTGCTTCCATGTCTACTTTATGTTGTTCCAAATGCCTGGCTTCAATCTCGAAAACCCTTTTGCGCAACATCATGTATTTGACTTGTGCTTGAGCAGCGTCATTTATAACCCTATTCTTCAGATTAATCCCTGGCTTGACATCTCGCACTATATCATCTACCAACCATGATGGATAGAAGTACACATGGCATAATACCGATCTGGCTCGATGGTATCTTTCTCCACAATGATCTTTTGATTCCACATATGATGTGCCTCAAACTTGAATGGAATGGTGTTCCCCCTGAAGTCTTCTTTGTACTGGACCACGTTGGAAACCCGAGGTATGACATGTTTTCTCCCAGCTTGCCTCATTACCTTTATAGGAGCATAATGATAGATTCCACTCAACCCGATTAGCACTAGATGAGTAGTCTCTCTTGACCTGATGATGAACTTGCTTCTAAGGAACCATTCAAACATCCAATGCACTCTTTCATCAGTCAAATTGCTGAAGAAACGTACCCAGCTTACAACATTTCTTGGTTGCGCAAACCTGTTTGGGATAAAAGTCATTCTCTTCGGATGGTGATAGGCTATGTGGTCATTCCATGGTCTTCGCGGAAGTTCTTGACGGTATTCACCTCTCGGAAAGTGTTCTAATAACCATACTTGCAGCAACATATTGCAACCCTCAAAGTGCCTATATCTTTTTTTGCAGCGATCTAGGGCCCGATACATCTCAGCTAAGATCATAGGGACGATGGTGTAAGTTTGCCCCTTAATTCCCTCCATTAAATTCCTAGTGACCATAGCTAGGCGAGTGTGGATCCTTTCCCCCTTTATTGGAAATATCAGCATTCCCAGAAAACAGACAATGAATACAAAAACCCGGCTGTGTGTCCAACCCAAAGAAGTAATGGCAAGTTCATCAAGGTAAATGCGATATGACTTGATGTGCCCGTAGCGTTCATAAAGGAACTCAAATGTTATGTAGGACTTCTTAAGACAGAGTAACTCATCATTTTTCTTGAAACCCATCATTTTTAATAAACCTCGGGGAGTGCGGTTTTTCGGTACTAATAAACCAGGGCTATCCCATGGGAGACCAGCGAAGCCTCCTATTTCCTCTAAAAGAGGAGTCATTTCTATGTCTCCAAAATGGAAGACAACTCTCTTCTCATCCCAAAACATGGTGGCGGCCTCAATCAATGCGTTGTTTGGCTGAATGTCCAATAAGGAAGGTAGGTTACCGAGGACCCTTTTCACATGGTTCTTGTCACTAGGTGAGAGGTTTTTCCACCAATCAAGCAACAAAGGTGGGATGTTTTGAACCATGCCGAACCTGGGGATTTCATGCCTTATTTCTGCAAAACAAATAGAGTTAGCCCTTTCCCCCTCCGGATTTGGCTATTTACACATTAATGATCAACATACCAGCATGTTTTCTCCAAATAATGCACACATCGTGATAGTGTCCATTGGGATTATGGAAATCCCGGTAGTCTTTGGACAAGGCTTGCCTTAACGGGTTATCACGCGGATATCGTTCTAACCCATACTAGGTTTGGACATGATGCATGAACAGTCAATATTATAGTGGGGTTTCTAGAAGAGTCTAGACTGGTACCCTCAAGTGGACAACTTGAGAGGAAAAAGCACGGAACCATAAATTGCACCGTTGATCGACTAGTTTTACCGCAAATAAGCCTTTCCAAATTTAAAGGGTGATTTCGGAAGAGCGCGGACACTCATCAAGTTCCGCTATGATATTAATTGGGCACGAGGGGAATATGATCTGGAGCATGCTTTATGCAAAGATAAACAACACGTTGTCAAATATTTTGCATGATGAAAACAATAAATGCAGTATTAAAATGAAACGTAAAAGACATGAAAAGAAAGGAAAACAAGAATAAGTTAGTTTGTGCGATGTGGAAATTGTAATAAAGTAAACGAGGGAGTAAGGGTGGGGAGAGATATGATGTAGCAATTTAATAGGTGACTTGGAGCAAATAAGTACGACTAGAAAAAGGAATACGCATGTTAGAACCAATTTTGAGCAGAGAAGGGAAGAGAAGGGAAGGGATTTGCATATTAATACGAATTCAAATAAAGGGAGAATAGGGGAAGGGTGTGCATGCAGCAATAAAAGGGAAATGGGAGCGAGATATCCATGTAGTAGCAAAAATAATAAAAGGGAAGCACGTTTATCAGAGAAGACTAATTCATATAAATCAAATTTGCTATGGTAAAGCCTAAATATCCCCAGTGGAGTCGACATGCTGTCGCGCCTATTTTTCTCGCGAAGTCGGGTTTCGACGTGTGATAACTCTTTTAAGGAAGGTATTAAAAGAGAAGAGTCACCACCTAACGGTTAAAGGTGCGTTAGGGCACCTATTTGCATATGACTCAGGTTTGACTAGTTTGCATCACCAAAGATCGGGTAAGAGCTCGAAATTACCTCGAAGAAAGGTGTTAGGCACTCTTCGAGGTCCACAACTATGGGTCCTGACCGAACTTGTAATATGCCGGAAACGTACGGCCGAGACGTCGCGAAAAATAAATGTACACTGCCGAGGGTCGAACGGCTCGAACCATAGACGTATCTATTACCCCGCTTGCGAATCGAACATGTGACGCGGTTGACATAATAGTAGGACTATTCTACTCATGAATCATACATGTGACACGGTGCCGCATACATACATAAAATTATCAATTTTTAGGGAATTATCAGAGATTATTCATTAAGGCAAAAACCTAAGCAATATATCATGGACCACAACTTCCTAATATTCTCATGCCAAATCAAGGATAATAAGCAATTCAAAATACGTTTAGGAATACATGTAAGGCACATATAAGCATGCTCGTGAGTCCTAGAACTACCCAACATAACATAGTAGTAGCTACACACGGATTCTCGTCGCTTCGTGCGTGCATAGCCCCCGCAAATAAGGACATGCAATTATTTATAATCACCTATGGGGACAATTTCCCCGTACAAGGTTAGAAAGGAGACTCACCTCGCGTCGAACCTACTCCCCGGACCAAGAACGCGCCCGAAACTCCGAACTCTACAACAAAGGACTCGAAACTAGCCAAATGTTATACAAATTCATCAATTTATGCTCAAAGTATGGAAATTCTCCTACTACTAAGTCAGATTCGCCATTCTTGAAGAAATTCTAAAATCCGACACCGGGCCCGCATGCTCGGATTCCAATAATTCTCGAAGGAAACACTCACCCATAGCCTAAGGATCATTAATATACGATTTCTACTTGATTTCATAGCTAATTCAAGGGTAAATTCTCAAATTTTCGAAAGCCCTAGGTTACTACCCCATTCTTGATTTTTCACTAATTTAGGTAGTTAATTAAGCTAGTAATCCATGCATGAAGCTAATATTAAAGTAGAATTTACTTACCTTCAATAACCAGGTCGTTTTCCCCTCTAAAATGGTGGAAATCGTCCCAAGGAAGAAGAAGAAGATAAGGAAAATGACTTAAATCCTGTGTATAAAAACACACTGTCCGAACAGTGTTTCCGCACCTGCGGCTCGAGGACCGCACCTGCGGTCTCGCACCTACGAGCAAAGTCTCGCACCTGCGGAAATGGACTAGGAAGCCTGGGCCCGCACCTGCGGAGTGGAGACCGCACCTGCAGAATTTGGTACGCACCTGCGAGAATTGACCTAACCACTGGGGGTCGCACCTACGAGGCTGGGACCGCAGGAGCGATCGCGCACCTGCGACTGGGAAATCGCACCTGTGGTCACACCAGAACAGGTGCACCAACAACTAATTTAGCTGGTTTTTAGCCTCGTGTGGTGTCCGAGAGGCACCTAGGCCCACCCGAGCCCCTGTCCAAATATACCAGCAAGTCCCAAATCATAATACGGTCTCGCTCGGGCCTTCATAAATACCCAAAACAACGCTAAAACTCAAAATCATACCTCCAAACCCCTAGAACCAAACTTAGGAACTTTATGTTTTCTAGACTTCGCTAACAACGCGCTGAACTGACCTATACAACTCGGAATGACACCAAATTTTGCAGGCAAGTCATAAATGACATAACGAAACTATTTCCAGTTCGAAATTTCGTTCAGACCTCTATAACACAAAAACACGTCCCAAACCACAATAGGAACTTAAGGAACTTCTTATTTCAAGATGGGGCACTGAAACGCTCCCGGGTCATCAGAAACCCATTCCGAACATACGCCTAGGTCCGGAATCATCATACCGAAAATGTTGACCGAAGTCAAACTTGGCCTTAAAGGCCAACCTTAAGGAACCAAATGTTCTTATAGCACTCTAAACACCTCTGAATCCCGGACCACCAGTCCCTGCAAGTCATAATTCATAGTTGGCCGCTACGGGAAGTTTCATTTAGGGGAACGGGGTCCAATAACGCAAAATAACCGGTCGAGTCGTTACAATGAATTAGTTAGATAAACAAAGATAGAGAAAAACAAGAAGTTTGGGAAATTATCAAAAGACTTTTGAGTAAATACAAACACTTGATACAAAAGATAAATAGGGATAAGATGGAGGGGTCCTAAGTTTTTTAGCCTAAAGGATCACCACGTGCAACATAAATAATACTTAGTAACTCCCTCAAGACGGGATGTTACTCGTATTATTCAGCGGGCAAATACTATCATCTCCTTCTACCCGATTACAATCTTTAAGTTATTACCTAAAGCGCACTAGTTGATTCTAAATCGTGCATTACTCGTCCTATACCTATGGTCCATGAGGCATTTGGACCTCTATTTTGGGTGGTTCTAGACTTGACTTAGGTGTTACATCCTGTACCTTAGCATTATGATGTGCCATAGTAAATCTACATGAGTTCCAAGGGATTATGTCTATTAGGAGGTTATAGAGGGTTTAAGACATTATATTATGAGACCCTGTAAGTTTACAACCTTGATATCGTTAGATATTATGTTAGTGTGGTATTTTCTTTTAAGTGGAGTATTTTAGTAAAAGTTTTATAAGTATAATTTTGGATAGTTACCATTATTACTACTTTCGGATATGGTAAATTATACACATAATATGAGAAAGTTTATAAATAAAATTTCTTTATTGTAAAAATAAATAAATAAATAAATTAAAATATATATATATATATATATATATATATATATATATATATGTTATTTTCTCACAAAAGAAGGTTATGTTTTTACCATTTTTATAATTAAGCGTATGAAAATTTGTACTCTTTATACGGGATTAGCAAAATTAAAAGTTGAGAAAATATATGTATTTTTACATGGATGCTTTAACAAAATAATAGTGTATGTATTGATTTTATATGGTACCATATAACCATGATAGTAAGGTATATAAGGTGTGTTTAAAGCGAGTAGTATTATAAGTAATTTGAGACAATTCTTAATTATGTGAATAATCGGGTAATTATTTACTGGGAGATTAAGAATTTATTAAGATGATTGGTGGTTAATTTTTGGATAAGGATATCATCCTTAACGTGGCAGCAAACCAACAAATATACATATGACTCTTAAGTCATTATTGAGATGTGGTAAGACAAAAGACTAAGCCTATGTGGTTAAGCCACCACATAAGGTGGGGCCCATATAAATTATAACCATATATATCTCTAACCATGAGGCATCATATGTTACATTTGAGAAAATCGACAACCTTAACTTTAAGCATATATCAAATGATAAGTTCTTCAAGAATTCACCGTATGGGCATCTCTACTTTAGGCATATGTCAAATGCCAAAATATTGACCTTTAAGGATTCAATGTGAGATTTCATGGCATCTGATTTCATAGTACCTTCAACAGTTCAAAAACTGAGATTTTACAATTATAAGGGAGTACGGTGCAATCTTTAACAAGAATATCATACAGATTTCTCCTTACTCCAGGTATGTTAAGGCTAATCCTTCTTTCTTTTGGCATGACCCAAGTAATGATACGTAAACGTAATGTTATTCCATAAGTAATTCTACTCTTAGCAGTTAAGAATGTCTATGTTATTCATTCATGTAAAGTAATATTCAAGTATGTCTAAGTATGTCTCTAAGTCCCTATTGAGATATATGATAGAGATATTAATGTTTATAATATAGTGATACATGTACATGCATTTACTACCGTGCTACGGCCAGCCGGGAAGTTACCACCAGTTGGGCAGTTATGTATCATTATTTACCACTGCTTGGGCAGTCATGTATATTCATTTACCACCGAGCTACATCCGGTCGGGCAGTTACCACCAGTTGGGCAGTTAGGTATCATTAATTACTACCGGTTGGGCAGTCATGCATATACATTTACCACCGAGCTACGGCCGGTAGGGCAGTTACGTATTTACCATCGAGCTACGGCTGGTTAGGCAGTTATACATCTACCACCGACTACGGTCGATTGGGCAGTTACCACCGGTTGGGCAATTATGTATTATTATTTACCATAGGTTAGGCAGTTATACAGTTACCACCGAGCTACGGCCGGTCGGACAGTCATGCATTTACCACCGCACTAATGTCGGTCAGGCAGTTACCACTATTCAGTTGGGCAGTTATGCATCATAAGATATAGATAACAGTCTCAAATAGAAGCATTGAATATATATGAGTACAATAAGTATGCATATATGGTGGCACTTCAGAGATTCAGATTGATTCTTATATGTCTTTAATTAATGTTGACTTAATGTTATGTTTCAGTTCCGCCTTACATACTTAGTATATTATTTGTAATGACGTCCTTTTTTTGGGGACGGTGCATTCATGTATGCGGGTATAGATACTCAGTTTGACGAGCCCTCACAGTGTACGAGATTGGTTTCAGCGAAGGATCGGTAAGACTCCACCTCATTCGGAGTGCAACCGAGTCTATGAGTAATAGTGTCAGAATTTTGCTGCAGACTTATGGGTAGGCCGGTACCCTGTCCCCTTTGATGTCAAATAACCTTAGAGGCTTTGTAGACAGAGGTTCATTTTGTATAGTATGTCATAGGCCTTGACGGCCCATATGTATTCATATTTTAAGAACGATGGTTCACTGATACAACACTGCCCACTTATAGTTATACATTATGAGTTGTGGCCATGTAGGCCCATGATAGTTACAGAAGAAAAACAAACAAGTTACATAGTGGTTCGCTTGGGCCAGTACGGCACCGAGTGCCAGCCACGCCTCCCCAGGTTTGGGGCGTGACAAAGTGGTATCAGAGCGGGTCGTGTCCTAGGGAGTCTATAAAGCCATGCCTAGTAGAGTCTCACTTATGGGTGTGTTGCGCGCCACACTTATAAATGAGGGGTTGTAGGGCATATAGGAAATATTACCCTTCTTTTATTTCCAGATCGTGCCATAGAGCTAGGTCATAATAAGTCAGTATAAAGCTTTCGCCAGGTTTTGTATGCACCAGAGGCGCGTGTATTACAATAGAGCCTTAAGGCATAATTTCCACTTATATGGAAGGGAAGTTATGAAAGAAACAGAACATACGATGCCAGATTGAAAGGTAAGTAACGTAAAGGTGAAGAAGATACGAGATACTCAAGTACAAAAGGTTGTAAATAGTCCAGACCTCAGATAGAGGTTTGGTTTTAGTTTAGTATACAGAGGAGACCCTAGCGAGCGTTTTGGAAATCTCAAAGAGTTAACATTCGAGGACGAATGTTTCAAAATGGGGGAAGGATGTTACATCCCGTACCTTAGCATTAGGATGTGCCGTAGTAAACCTACATGAGTTCGAAAGGATTATGTCCATTAGGATGTTATAGAGGGTTTAAGACATTATTATTATGAGACCCTGTAAGTTTACAACCTTGATATCGTTAGATATTATGTTAGTGTGGTATTTTCTTTTAAGTGGAGTATTTTAGTAAAAGTTTTGTAATGACCCGACCGGTTATTTTGAGCTCTAGCGCGTCGTTCAACAGTTTGAGGCCATGAGCAGCTTCATTTTAGGTGTTATGACTTGTAGGTGTGGTCGGAATTTAATTTCGGGAAGTTTAGAGTTAACTTGGAAAGAAAATTCTCAATTCGGAAGCCTTAAGTTGGAAGAATCAACTAAGATTGGAATTTTGAGTAAACGATATCCGAATCAGGATTTGAAGCTTCCTACAGGTTCGTATGATGATTACGGACTTGGGCGTATGTCCGGATCGGGTTTTGGATAACCCGGGAGCGTTTCGGCATATATTATGGAAGATAGCATTTTAGAAGAATTTCATAAATTTGGGTTGTAAGGCATTTCACTGTTGTTGATGTCCGTTTAGGATTCCGAGCCTGGGAATAGCTCCGTATGGTGATTCTGGAGTTGGGAGCATGATCGAAAGTGAATTTGGATGTCCGTAGGTAATTTTGAAGTCATTTGGCTAAAGATAGAAATTTGAAGGTTTTTGACAAATCTGACCGGAAGTGGAAATTTTGATAACGGGGTCGGAATATGATTCCGGAAGTTGGAACAGGTCCGTAATGTCGAATATGACTTGTGTGCAAAATTTGAGGTCAATCGGACGTGATTTGATAGGTTTCGTCGTCGAATGTGGAGGTTTGAAATTTCAAAGTTCATAAAGTTTGAGTTTGAGTGCGATTCGTGATTTCGGCGTTGTTTGATGTGATTTGAGGCCTCGAGCAAGTCCGTGTAAGATTATGGGACAGATTCGTGTGATTGGACGGGGTCTTGGGGGGCCTCGGGTGTGTTTCGAGGTGGTTTCGGGTCATTTTTGAGTGATTTACTGCTGCATTGGTCTATGAGATCGCCGGTGCAGTTGTGTGATCGCACAGAGGGAAATTTGAGGCTACATGCTTATGGCTTGTGCGATTGCAAGGTTATATGTTTGTTCGCACAGTGTATGATGAGGGGCTTCTGAGACTTGGCATGTGCGAACGCTGGAGAGGGCATGCGAACGCACAGGAGGAAATCTAGGGCAGCATAGTTGGACTATGCGATCGCAAAGCATTTCATGCGATCGCATAGAGCGTTTTTCTGGGCAGTGTGATCTTTCAAACAGGATTTTGGCCATTTCCTTCATTTGTTTCATTAATGTGGGCGATTTTGAGGAGCTTCAAGAGGGATTTTCCACCAAGCATCACTAGGTAAGTAATTTCTTCATGTTTTTAAGATTAATACAAGGATTATACATGAATTTGAACATGGGAATTAGTAGGGAAATAGGATTTTTAGAAGAAAACCTAGAAATTTGATAATATGGATTTTAGCCTCGAATTGAGCATGAATATTTGAGTAAATTGTATATTTGAACTAGTAAAGCAACGGGTAGAGTTTATCTTTGATAAATTTCGGAATCCGGGCACGTGGGCCCGAGGGCATTTTGGTCAATTCACTGAGCGGAGTTGGGAAATTATATAATTTGAATTTTTTCAAATATTAGAGTATACTTTCATTGGTTTGTCATTATTTGGATAGTTTTGGGGCGTTGTGTGTCCATTGGAGTCGTCGGAAGGGCTTGGAAGCCGGTTATAGAATTTTGGAGCAATGTGACTCTCCTTTCTAACTTTATGAGGAGAAATTGCCCCCCTAGATGAACTAATTAAGTATGTGCTACTATCTGCGGGGCTACGTACGCACGAGGTGACGGGAGTCCGTGCGTAACTACTATTATGCCATGTCCAGGTAGTCTAGGACCCACTAGCATGCCTTACTTGTTGTGCTTGTGATCTTGCCGGTAATATTTGACCGCTAATATGATCGAAATAATGAATTAAATCCCTAAGAAGACTAGAGTTCATTTTCTTAATCACCTAGCAAGAGAATTGATTCCTCCGTGGATAATTGTGTTCCTGATAAGGTTATATTATATTATTGAACTTGGCAAATGAGTTTCAAAACAAAGATTTAAAAGCTATTTTTCATGTTCCTTTAAGAAGAATTTTACCACTTTCCTGAGTAACTGCTTTCTTGATAAAAATGCGAATTTAGTATGTGAATATGTGTACATATGAGCACTTGAGTCGCAGGTATGATTCGCGAGCAGGCTAGCCTTATTATTTTTATGTTGACCATGTCGCATGATCGATTCGCGAGCGGGGAAAAATAGATGCATCTATGGTTCGAGCCGTTCGACCCTTCGGCAGTGCACAGTTTATTATTGTTGGTCCGCGTCGTTCGACCCTCGGCATTGCTTGCGCATGATATTTACTGCGTATTTGCTGTGATTTTGCCTGATTACTAGCCTGGAATTTTAAGTTGTCAACTGAAATGACAGAGATTTAAAGTTATTAAGATTTTTGGAAGAAGTTGTTCCTTCCTGTTGATTATTTGTTATTTGATTAAATCACCCATGTTTGATTAATTGTTATTGAAATGACGAAGAGTTAAAGTGTTAAATGTTGAATGGTTGATATTATTTATTCCTGATTTTAATAAATTACCTATGATAATCATGCTTAGTGTCACACTTGAATATACTAAATTGACCTCTAGTAAATATCTAATTCGACCTTTCGTCACTACCTCTCTGAGGTTAGGCGGGCGACTTACTGAGTACATGTTATTTTCGTACTCATGCTACACTTGTTGTGCATTTTTATTGCACAGGTACCTTCATAGCGATGTGGCTGGTTTGGAGACTTAGGCGAGCTGCATCATCCGGAGGCGATCTGCAGCTGACGGAGTCTCCCTCGTTTTGTATTACATTATTTTAATTTCCTTGTCCACTTGTATTTCGGACAAGCTTTGTAGAAATTGTAAAATTTTTAGAAATTGCTCATGTACTTGTGACACCGGGTTTTGGTATGTGTATGGGATGTATTTTATAAAAAATGGAATATTAAACTGTTGTATTTACTTAACGGATTTTGTTTAGTTATTACGTAACAAGTTAAAGATAATGATTTCAAAAATGTTAAAATCGGAACTATTTCAGATTGTTAAAGATTGGCTTGCCTGACAGTGGTGTCCGGCGCCATAACGACCTTATGGATATTGGGTTGTGACAACATGGTATCAGAGCTCTAGGTTCCCTTAGGTCTCACGAGTCATGAGCAAGTTTGGTAGAGTCTTGCGAATCGGTACGGATACGTCTGTACTTATCTTTAAGAGGCTACAGGGCTGTTAAGAGTACTTCCATTCTTGATTCCTCATCGTGCAATTTGATTCCTTCGAGGCTTATGCCTATGTTTATTCCTACCCAATCTTACGCGTGGCGAAGCGCTTGCTATGAATCAGGAATTTGAGGAATTGAAATGGTGCTATGGGTGTGGTGTAGGATGTTTCTCCCTGCGAAGTTGATTGAGGCTATTGTCGGTGCCCTATGGAAGGATAATATGTTGTTTAAGCTCAGTAGTTGTGTTTCTGAGAGCTTTGAGGTTATGCACAGGTTGAGATGATATTTATGATTGGTTATCACGCGATGTCGATATGATGATAGAATGCTTGCCCATATGTTGGGGGTGATGAATGGCTTGAAGGGAGGTCTTCTCAGAGTGTGATTTCGAGATTTCAGTATTTAGATTCCGGCAGAAGGAAGGCAATTTAACTATAAATGGTCAGGTTTTGGATTGATAAAGCAGTAAGGCTTGGTGTTTTCAATTAAGGTGGGATATTCACCTGTGATGGGAACTCATCGTCATTGATCGAATGGAATGTGTTAAGTATGTCGGTGCTATAGCTTCTTCGGTTGCATTGGGTCAGAGTGTTGTGAAGTAGTATTGAAGAAGCGGTTGTTTGAGATCTTGGTGCGTGGTGGTTCAAGACTGAATAGTTATTTCTAATGAAGGCAACTCGAGAAAGATGATCCTCGGGGAGTTTGAAGTCGTGGTGATCTGCGGGATTAAGAACTACAGGGAATGATATTAAATTGAGGCAGCAATTGGGAAGCGTATGATGAAGGACATGTGAGAAGTGTCAGGCAGCGGCTAAATTTTTAAAAGGCCAGGCGTAAGGAAAGGAGGTCAGGTAGTTCCTAAAGGAATGAGTTTAACCAAAGTGGGGGAGCGACAGCATAGTGGTGAAGTAGAGGATATTGTAGCGCATTTAGTAGATGTCCATGAGGAACGGGCGGACAGGTAAAGTTGGTGAATAGGAACAGGCTTAGGATGGGATATTGATGTTGTAAAGGGTGTGCAGTACGGTGTCGTTAGGAGGTGTCAGTTGGTGATTTCCATAGGTGGGTTATCTCCTGTGAGTAGGTTAGCGGTCGTGTGGTTGGCAAGTTTCTGTGAGGGATTCTAGTGGCTATTCGGCAGGAGGCAGAATGTGTGAATGATGCTAGAGAATTTTAGTATTTAGGGAGTGCTAACAAGAGAATTTGGAAGAATTGGACGGATTGGTTGAGCAAGATCATGTTAACAAAGGAGAAAGGAGCCCAGCAGGGTCTAGAGTGGTGCAAGGAGTAGCTTCGGGCTAAGTGGGGGAGTCCCACCATCTGCAGTTGGATTGTAGGATTGTGTTATCATGGGATTGCGGATTGCCGGCGTCTTGGAAAGTCATTTCATCTAAGGGAAAGGAGTAAAATGGTGATTGTGCGTGGGATTTGATGAATATATGCAAAAGTTGGCCCTGTTGGACCAGGGTTAGGCTTTGAGAGATTCAGAATGTATGCTTAAGGCATAGGCGAGTGTAAGGGTAGTGACTCAGTCATGTACTTCACTGAGAGGATGTTCATGTTCTAGAAGAGCCTTGGAGTTGATTGTATTCGGGGCCAGTTAGAGTGGGTGACTCTCAATAGCGGTCCTCGTAAATGCGAAAGTTAAGAATGCGGCGTTTAAAGGTTTCAGGCAGTAGTATGATCGAGAATCGAGCTTTTGCAGAGTAATTTCTGAGAAAAAGGAAGATGGTTGGAGTGTTCTATGATATGTTTCAGCATGCAGTATAGCATTGGAGGAGTGAGAGAAATAAACTCCGGGTTGTAGAAAGATTGTCAGGAGGGTATGCGACGGGTTGCGGTATTTAGGCAGCATGGTCTCGTGAATCAAGGTCACTCGGGACGAGTGAGGGTTGAGTTTGTTATGAGTTGAAGGAAGTTACTATTATTCCTGAGGAAATTGAAGATGATTAAAAGAAGATAGATTGATTAGCCATGGTTGAAGTGGCATATTTACGGTAGTGATCAGTTCCTTCGATGTGATTAAGTTATGCATGTGGTTTGT
Organism: Nicotiana knightiana; assembly: GCA_005239525.1. Taxonomy (NCBI): domain Eukaryota; kingdom Viridiplantae; phylum Streptophyta; class Magnoliopsida; order Solanales; family Solanaceae; genus Nicotiana; species Nicotiana knightiana. The sequence continues at coordinate 65,146 of ML382425.1, read as the reverse complement.
GTTGGTGTAAGCGTGGCATGTCCGCCGTCAAAATAGATTTTATTTGGAAGCATTCAAGTATTATGGCCCGTCAGGTGTAGGCGGATCCCGGAAGGTTTATGGTGGTTCAGACCACTACTTAAGGATTTGTATGTATTGTGATTGTGAGGATTCACTTGAATATTGTTATTGTTCTCTTGAATTGAGGTAAGTAAAAGGTTTCTATATGATGAAGTGTTCACCCTATTAGTGGTTCCGGAGTTATGATGGAGTTCTTGCGCAATTTCATATTGGCATGTTAGGTGCAGTAAACAGTGTGTAACTGGAAGTAAGGAATCGAGATTGCGGTTCGGTGTTAACAAGGATGTCATGAGCTCGGATGAGCAAGAAAAAGTGATTTAAAAGTCCAGAGTAAGCTGGTGTTATCTTCAGTGTCACCTGGGATCGATATTCGATGGAAGAGGCTTTGTACCCTGGTTATGGGTTCTTGATTTGTTTTACAGCGTTAGTGTGGCCAGTGGTGGATGTGTAGACTTGCTACCTTGTGCGAAAGGTAGTGGGAGCATGACCACGGGAAGATTTTATAAGTATGGCATGTAGTCACTTAATGGATTGAAGAATTGGACTGAGTATAAAGAAGTGTAACATTGCTTATTTGAGAATTTACGCCGGGAAGGCGTTTGGCTAATTCGGTTGTGGATTGTGGGGTGTTTGTCCCAGCTATGATGGTTGTTCTTGCGTATTATGAGAGGAAATGGGTTATTATGGACCCAGGTAAGGCTATCAGCCTAGTTCATTGCGAGCAGAATCGGCTTGAAGTGTATGAATGGATTAAACAGGATTATGGGCTTCATGTGAGGCAGATGTGCTCATTTCTGTATAGCGCTCCTCAGGGAGGGGTGTTGGAATATCAGGTGTTGTTCCGTCTTCGTCAAATTCATGTGATAATATGATTGTTCCGTGTGAGTTGTGAAACGGCTTGATAATTTCTTATGTGTTGAGATCTCCGCGTAGTGATGATGTTATGTGAGCAGGATAGCTCTTGAGATCCAGAGTATATATATATATATATATCGCGTCTCAGTTGTGCTTGGGTTTTGTAGCATATGGCTTTATCAGTCTCCCCAGGATGGTATTATGCACTTAGCGTGCTTGTGACCGATATTCGGTAATTTGAAATAGAAACGATTCAGCTCCATGTATCTTCTTATGTAAATTTTATGAGTGGATCGGGTGGCACGTCTCCAAGGGTATGTTATTTGGATTGGGTTGCACGCCGCAACAGTGTGACGATGAGCAAGGTTCCCTATATTTATTTTTCTTATGTTATACTTCTTTTATTCTGAGGAAAGTTCATATTAGTTGCGTGAGTTGAATAGTCCCTTCCTGAGTCATTTCTTATTTATCATGCTCGAGTTATGGCCTATTGGCACGATGTGGTATCATGTGAGGCTGTTGGTCATGTTTGGGTTGTGACGGGTGATTTGTTGTCTGAACAGTGCATACTGGGTGAGACGAGATTATTGGATCAGGAATCAGCGCGATAAGATTATGCGGTCTATATTAAAGAACAAATACCATTATTCGGTTCATAATGAGGTGATGATTCTAGTCAAGAGGAGATATGCAATGATTTGTTAACTCGACAGTTGATTATGAATTTCTACACATCTCCTCCGTTGTGGTGGTATCGCCAACATTATAGCAGGATGTGTATATATATCGTGAGGTGCATTGGGAGCATCAGATTTGTGGAATATTGGCTGTTAAGGTTCAGGGAATGCCATGGTGGCTAGATGATGAATTATGCGGTGCATGGTGCTAATTTAAGCAAAGGTATGCAGTCATGTTCTGGTATGTCGTGTGGTAGTTGATACGGTGGTTATATATTGGAACTAGGCCTGGCAGAGAAATTTCAGGTGTTGGAACTGGATTCTGAGCTTATTATATGGATAAAAGAAGAAATCTTCAGATTTGATCAAGCTAATGTACTCAACTGATTTGTGGTAGCACGGGCAGGTGCTCGAGGTATTAAACAGTGATAGCAGATAACTCCAGAGCAGTTCTTAGCACGTTCGAGGACGAACGTCTGTTTAAGTGGGGGAGAATGTAACGACCCGACCGGTCGTTTTGAGATATAGTGCGTCGTTCGGCAGTTTGAGGCCATGAGCAGCTTCATTTCAGGTGTTATGACTAATAGGTGTGGTCGGAATTGAATTTCGGGAAGTTTAGAGTCAACTTGGAAAGAAAATTCTCAATTCGTAAGCCTTAAGTTGGAAGAATCATCTAAGATTGGAATTTTGAGTAAACGGTCTCCGAATCAGGATTTGAAGGTTACTGCAGGTTCATATGATGATTTTGGACTTGGGTGTATGTCCGGATCGCGTTTTGGATAACTCGGGAGCGTTTCAGCGTATATTATGGAAGATAGCATTTTAGATGAATTTCATAAATTTGGGCTGTAAGGCATTTCAGTGTTATTGATGTACGTTTAGGATTCTGAGCCTGGGAATAGCTCCGCATGGTGATTCTGGAGTTGGGAGCGCGATCGGAAGTGAATTTGGATGTCTGTAGGTCATTTTGAAGTCATTTGGCTAAATATAGAAATTTGAAGGTTTTTGAGAAATCCGACCGGAAGTGGAAATTTTGATATCGGGGTCGGAATGCAATTCCAGAAGTTGGAACAGGTCTGTAATGTCGAATATGACTTGTGTGCAAAATTTGAGGTCAATCGGATGTGATTTGATAGGTTTCGGCATAGAATGTGGAGGTTTGAAATTTCAAAGTTCATAAAGTTTGCGTTTGAGTGCGATTCGTGATTTTGGCGTTGTTTGATGTGATTTGAGGCCTCGATAAAGTCCGTGTATGGTTGGGACTGAGTTGTGTGATTGGACGGGGTCTCGGGGGGCCTCGGTGTGTTTCAGAGTGGTTTTGGGTCATTTTGGAGTGATTTGCTGCTGCATTGGTCTATGCGATCGCAGGTACAGTTGTGCGATCGAACAGAGGAAAAATTTGAGGCTACAGGATTATGGCTTGTGCGATCGCAAGGTTTTATGTGCGATCGCACAGTGTATGATTAGGGGCTTCTGGGACTTGGCATGTGCGAATGCGGGAGAGGGCATACGAACGCACAGGAGGAAATCTGGGGCAGCATAGTTGGCCTATGCGATCGCATAGAGGGTTTTTCTGGGCAGTGTGATCTTTTAAATAGGATTTTGGCCATTTCCTTCATTTGTTTCATTAATGTGGGCGATTTTGAGGAGTTGAAAGAGGGGTTCTCCACCAAGCATCACTAGGTAAGTAATTTCTTCATGTTTTTAAGATTAATACAAGGATTATACATGAATTTGATCATGGGAATTAGTAGAGAAATGGGGTTTTTGGAAGAAAACCTAGAAATTTGATAATTTGGATTTTAGCCACGAATTGAGCATGAATATTTGAGTAAATTGTATATTTGTAATAGTAAAGCTATGGGTAGAGTTTATCTTCGAGAAATTTCAGAATCCGGGCACGTGGGCCCGAGGGAATTTTGGTCAATTCACTGAGCGGGGTTGGGAAATTATATAATTTCAATTGTTGCAAATATTAGAGTATATTTTCATTGGTTTGTCGTTATTTGGATAGTTTTGGGGCGTTGTGCATCCATTGGAGTCGTCGGAAGGGCTTGGAAGCCGGTTATGGAATTTCAGAGTGAGGTGAGTCTCCTTTCTAACTTAGTGAGGTGGAATTGTCACCCTAGGTGAACTAATTAAGTATGTGTTACTATCTGCGGGGGATACGTACGCACGAGGTGACAGGAGTCCGTGCGTAGCTACTATTATGCCATGTCCGGGTAGTCTAGGGACCCACTAGCATGCCTTACTTGTTGTACTTGTGATCTTGCCGGTAATATTAGACCGCTAATATGATCGAAATAATGAATTAAATCCCTAAGAAGACTAGAGTTCATTTTCTTAATCACCTAGAAAGAGAATTGATTCCTCCGTGGATAATTGTGTTCCTGATAAGGTTATATTATTGAATATTATTGAACTT
>ML382425.1:42808-61040 GCA_005239525.1 Nicotiana knightiana | reverse complement strand
TACGCACGAGGTGACGGGAGTCCGTGCGTAGCTACTATTATGCCATGTCCGGGTAGTCTAGGACCCACTAGCATGCCTTACTTGTTGTACTTGTGATCTTGCCGGTAATATTAGACCGCTAATATGATCGAAATAATGAATTGAATCCCTAAGAAGACTAGAGTTCATTTTCTTAATCACCTAGAAAGAGAATTGATTCCTCCGTGGATAATTGTGTTCCTGATAAGGTTATATTATTGAATATTATTGAACTTCGCAAATGAGTTTCAAAACAAAGATTTAAAAGCTATTTTTCATTTTACCTTTAGAAGAATTTTACCACTTTCCTGAGTAACTGCTTTCTTGATAAAAGTGCGGATTTAGTATGTGAATATGTGTACATATGAGCACTTGAGTCGCAGGTATGATTCGCGAGCAGGCTAGCCTTATTATTTCTATGTTGACCGCGTCGCATGATCGATTCGCGAGCGGGGAAAAATAGATGCATCTATGGTTCGAGCCGTTCGACCCTTCAGTAGTGCACAGTTTATTATTGTTGGTCTGCGTCGTTCGACCCTCGCCATTGCTTGTGCATGATATTTACTGCGTATTTGCTGTGATTTTTCCTGATTACTAGCCTGAAATTTTAAGTTGTCAACTCAAATGACAGAGATTTAAAGTCATTAAGATTTTTGGAAGAAGTTGTTCCTTCCTGCTGATTATTTGTTATTTGATTAAATCACCCATGTTTGATTAATTGTTATTGAAATGACGAAGATTAAAGTGTTAAATGTGGAAGGGTTGATATTATTTATTCCTGATTTTAATAAATTGCCTATGATAATCATGCTTAGTGTCACACTTGAATATACTAAATTGACCTCTAGCAAGTGTCTAATTCGACCTCTCGTCACTACCTCTCTGAGGTTAGGCGGGCGACTTACTGAGTACACGTTATTTTTGTACTCATGCTACACTTGTTGTGCATTTTTATTGCACAGTACCTTCATAGTGATGTGGCTGGTTTGGAGACTTAGGCGAGCTGCATCATCCGGAGGCAATCCGCAGCTAGCGGAGTCTCCCTCGTATTGTATTACATTATTTTAATTTCCTTGTCCACTTGTATTTCGGAAAAGATTTGTAGAAATTGTAAAATTCTTAGAAATTGCTCATGTACGTGTGACACCGGGTTCTGGGATGTGTATGGGATGTATTTTATAAAAAATGGAATATTAAACTGTTGTATTTACTTAACGGATTTTTTTTAGTTATTACGTAAAAAGTTAAAGATAATGATTTCAAAAATGTTAAAACAGTAATCTATTTCAACTAATTAAAGATTGGCTTGCCTGGCAGTGGTGTCCGGCGCCATCACGACCTTATGGATTTTGGGTTGTGACAAGTTTTATAAGTATAATTTTGGATAGTTACCATTATTGCTACTTTCAGATATTGTAAATTATACACATANTAAAAAAAAAAAAATAGATATATATATATATATATATATATATATGTTATTTTCTCACAAAAGAAGGTTATGTTTTTACCATTTTTAGAATTAAGCGTACGAAAATTTGTACTCTTATACAAGATTAGAAAAATTAAAAGTTGAGAAAATATATGTATTTTTACATGGATGTTTTAACGAAATAATAGTGTATGTATTAATTTTATATGGTACCACATAACCACCATAGTAAGGTATATAAGGTGTGTTTAAAGCGAGTAGTATTATAAGTAATTTGAGACAATTCTTAATTATGTGAATAATCAGATAATTATTTAGTGGGAAATTAACAATTAATAATGATGATTGGTGGTTAATTTTTGGATAAGGATACCATCCTTAACGTGGCAGCAATCCACCAAATATACATATGACTCTTAAGTCATTATTGAGAGGTGGCAAGACAAAAGACCAAGGCTATGTGGTTAAGTCACCACATAAGGTGGGGCCCACATAAATTATAACAAGATATATCTCTAACCAAGAGACATCATATGTTACGTTTGGGAAAAATGACAACTTTAACTTTAAGCATATATCAAATGATAAGATCTTCAAGAATTCACTGTATGGACATCTCAACTTTAGGTATATGTCAAATGCCAAAATATTTATCTTCAAGGATTCAATTTGAGATTTCATGGCATCTGATTTCATAGTACCTTCAACAGTTCAAAACCTGAGATTTTGCAATTATAAGGGAGTACGGTGCAATCTTTCACAAGAATATCATACAGATTTATCCCTACTCCAGGTATGTTAAGGCTAATCCTTCTTTCTTTTGGCATGACTCAAGTAATGCTACTCCATAAGTAATTCTACTCTTAGCAGTTAAGGATGTCTATGTTATTCATTTCTGTAAAGTAATATTCAAGCATGTCTAAGTATGTCTCTAAGTCCTTATTGAGATATATGATAGAGATGTTAATGTTTATAATATAGTGATACATGTACATGCATCTTCATGCATTTACCACTGTGCTACGGCCGCTCGGGCAGTACCACCAGTTGGTTATGTATCATTATTTCTGATTGGGGAGTCATGCATATTCATTTACCACCGAGCTATGGCCGGTCGGGCAGTTACCACCGGTTGGGCAGTTATATATCATTATTTACCACCGGTTGGCAAGTCATGCATATACATTTACCACCGAGCTACGGCCGATAGGGCAGTTACATATTTACCATCGAGCTACGGCCGGTTGGGCAGTTATACATCTACCACCGAGCTACGACCGGTCGGGCAGTTACCACCGGTTGGGCAGTTATGTATTATTATTTACCACCGGTTGGGAAGTTATACAGTTACCACTGAGCTACGGTTGGTTGGGCAGTCATGCATTTACCATCGTGCTACGGCTGGTCGGGCAGTTACCACTAATCAGTTGGGTAGTCATGCGTCATAAGATATGGATAATAGTATCAAAGAGAAGCATGGAATATATATGAGTACGATAAGTATGCATATACGGTGGTACTTCAGAGATTCAGGTTGATTCTTATATGTCTTTAATTAATGTTGACTTATTGTTATTCGTACTGACGCTGCATTCATGTCTGTGGGTATAGATAATCAGTTTGACAAGCCCTCATAGTAGACGAGATTGGTTTCAGTAAAGGATTGGTAAGACTCCACCTCATTCGGAGTGCAGTCGAGTCTATGAGTCATAGTGTCAGAATTTTGCTGCAGACTTATGAGTAGGCCGGTACCCTATCCCGTTTGATGTCAAATAACCTTAGAGGCTTTGTTGACAGAGGTTCATTTTGTACAGTATGTTAGAGGCCTTGACGGCCCATATATTCATGTTTTAAGAACGATGATTCATTGATACAATGCAGCCCACTTATAGTTATACATTATGAGTTGTGGCCATGTTGGCCCATGATAGTTACAGAAGAAAAACAAATGAGTTACACAGTGGTTCGCTCGGGCCAGTACGGCACCGGGTGCCAGCCATGCCTCCCCAGTTTTGGGGCGTGACATTAGGCTTCTCAGAAAATGTTAAAACTAAGCGACAATTCAAAATAGATAGGACTGCAATTAAATACAATTAAGGGCTCAAGTTAGCCTCCACAATTAGACAACAAAGGCACGCAACAGATTTCTATGTAGGGTATTAGGCAGTTTCAGAATTGAAGAAATTACAGTCGCTAAACTCTATAGACATGGTTTCTATATGATCTGATTCAGATGTGCAGGCCATTTTTAGACCTATGATTTCTAAATTACCAGTTTGTAAATGCCAGATGCTGCTAAGTCGCTTATTACAGATTATAAGTTAATAGACTTATAGGCATGATCTCTAAATGGTTTGCACAGTAAGGGACAGTGAAACTTATTGGAACTGCTCAAAATTTCGTATGTCTCCTAATAATCGTGTGGATAAACAATAAACAGTGTTTGAAGAGCGAGTAGTGATGTCCTATAGGCATGATTTCTAAAGATTGGTGATTGGAATTGATTTTATACATTTAGCTCTTATAGGCACGCTTTCTAGATGAACAAAGCGAATAATTAGTTAAAATCGTATAGGCATGTTATCTAATGAACATGGTGCGGATTAAAGAGCAGTTGTTAGCAATTATTTCCTATAGGCATGCGGTCTAGCGACACATAGCAGTAGACATGGGAATAAATAGAGCACTCATGCTTTGACAGTACACCAGTTATGAGAGTGTGTGATTGCCCTAATAACATGATCTCTAATAGTGCACAAAGAGATTTAAATGACACATATAACAAGTCGGACAGCAAATAGTTCATGCAGATCCTCTAAACATGCTTTCTACCCTTTTCGTGCAAGTATTAGAAGATACTCATTTCCCAATTTCACTATCACCCCAATTATTATTACCGAATTATTGCAGGCCCAATAACGAATAAATTACAAAGTGGTATAAGTAATAACAGTAGGCCCGAGAGTGAAAAATAATGATCAAGTGGTAGAGTTAGAAGAAGTGCATTTGCATTTTAGAAACATGAATTGCAGAGGTGATCACACAATGAACATATCAGTAAAGAGGGTAAACAAACTTAAAAGACAGGTTGATATCACAAGTTCACACCTAGCATACTGGGGCAGAGAATATTTTGTAGGAAGCAAGGGGGTTGTGACTTCTGGGATTACAAAACTAATAAGCAAAGGTGCATTATGCCAAATAAGATAAAAGTAGAACACTAACTTAACAGATTCAAAGCCTAAGGGGTAAAATTATGCTGAACACTAGAAATTAAAAAGACCAACTCATACCAACAAGCAAAATAAAGTCAAATGGTATAGGGAAACACAAGTTAAGAAGCTATTCTAAAAGGCCCCAACTAATCACTAAGGAATACAGAATTGGGCAAGCTAAAGACATACTGAGTGATAAAAATGATCATGGGAGCAAGTCATAGCCAGAGTGAAGGTCTTAATATATATTATGACATATTATAGATACAAATCAATCACTATAGAGACCCAGGACAAAGCAGGAAACAAACTGGCGTCATATAGCCAATGTAAACATTCAAAGTACCAATACATTAAGTTAAACAAACATCAAACAATCTAAATTGTTCAAGTTAAACATAAACACATTTTAGAACTGGCAATTTAGACATAAGCAAATGCTAGAGAGGTTCATATCACAAACATATTCGATACTAGCAGGGTTGCACATAGAGATAGTCTAGAAACACATTAAGTTATGCAATTTCAGAGGTATCAATATGCTAATCATGAACACAGGCGAATGAATAATGCAAAGGCAAAAGAACTCACCAGTTACTGATTGACAAGTAGACAAACAAGAAAGAACAGACTGCACAACACTTTGAATGTCAACAAAGAGCAGTATAACCCAGGACCTTAGTGAGTCAAGTTCCCAAGGGCTTCAAAGGAACCCAGGGCAGTGCTCACACCAAGTAAGGTCGAAAATAGAATTTTGGTGGCCTTGGCTTTCAGCCGGCCAAGAACCAAAGTAGAACAAGAGAATAAGATAATAGCAGAATGAAAACCTTCAGCTTTTTAATGAAAACTTAACGATTAAAGTTTGTCCAAAAAAGGAATGGGGGAGGGGTTTATATAGTGGTAAAATCAGCACATAAATAAGGAAATACAGTCAATCAAACATAAAAAGGAAATAAGAGCACACATAAATCAATTTAGAATCGAATTAGGAGAAGAAACCGGTAAACCCTAGTTTGACTAGGATCAGCAATTGGCCGGAGATCTGGGGGAATCTGAACCTCATAGCCTTGCTATGATCGTATAAGGACGAAATATCGTCCAAATCTTGAAGAATAAGGCAGCTTTCCTTTGGTTCAAAGACGGATACTTTCCAAAATTGGGCGTGCACTAAGTAACACCGTGTTTACAGAAGTAATAACAGTATAATCCGAAAAAGGTAAGTAAATCGTGGTAAAATTCCATGGACGAGCTAGATTCAGAGAAGGCTTGGGGTGGTGGCTAGGGTTTGTGAGGTGAGGGAGAAGGTTTGCGAGGATTTGAGGGCGACCGGTTTGAAAAATAGGTTAGGTTTAGGGTTGTGGGGTTACAAGGAGAGGTGGGGGATTATTATGGGTCGTTGATCATTTGAGATCAACGGTCAAGATCGAAAGGGGAGTTGGGCGAGTCGTTTAAAACAGGTCGCGACCAGGTTCATTAATGAGTTGGCTAGTTTGGGCTGCTGAGAGGGGAGAGGGTGTGGGCTTAGGATTTGGGCCAAAAATTGGTCCAAAAATTAGCCTATAATTGGGCTAGTTTTTAAATAGGAGATTAGAGGGGAAATAATTTAATAAAAATAATTAAATAAATATACAAAAATTCTATTTATGAAAATTAATACTTAAAATAATATTAGAAGATTACAAAAATATAAAATATTATTTTGACCCTGAACAAAATGACAAATGAAAAATATAGCTATGCCTACAAGATTATGCAAATAGCTTAAAATATTATTGTAATTAAAATAAAGTGAAAATATTTGAAAATGTATTATGGATGAAAATAATAATTTTAGGTACTTAAGTCATCACAAAATAATTTAAAGGATAATTATTAGCTATTTAATCATTAAAAAAATGTAGAAAGAAATTGATTTTTGGGCTTTAAAAATTGTGAAAAATTATAGAAAATGCTTGTAAACTGAATAATGACACAAAATGATACTTTGAAAATATATATACTGTTTGAGAAAATATGAGGGCAAAATTGGGTATCAACACCTGCAATAAGTTAGTATCGGATATAAATGAAAAAGGGAGAGAGTCATACCTTAGCAACAATATCGTTTGAGAAGTGATATGTTCCAATTATTTGGCAGTTGTTCGCCGTCCATCATGCCAAGCCTATAAGATCCCTTTCCGATAATATCGAGGACTTGGTAGGGTCCTTCCCAATTTGGGTCGGGCTTCCCTTCATTAGGATCTCGAGTGTTGATGGTGACTTTCCTTAGGACTAAGTCCCCGACTCTGAAGTAGCGAAGGTTGGTTCTCCTGTTGTAGTATCTCTCGATACGTTGCTTTTGCGCAACCATCCGAATGAGGGCGGTTTCTTGTTTCTCATCCAATAATTCGAGGCTAGTATTCATAGCCTTGTTATTTAATTCTTCCGTTGTATGTCGAAATCTGGCGCTAGGTTCCCTGAATTCGACTTGAATCAAGGCTTCCTAGCCATATACTAAGGAGAACGGGGTTTCTCCATACTGGACTTCGACGTTGTTCAATATGCCCAAAGGACTTCGGGTAGGATTTCTCTCCATTTTCCCTTGGCGTCGTTCAACCTTTTATTCAGGTTCTGAATGATAGTTTTGTTCGTTGACTCGGCCTGTCCATTCCCACTTGGATGATATGGTGTCAATAAGATCCTTTTTATTTTATGTTTTTCAAGAAACTTTGTTACCTTGCTGCCGATGAATTGCTTTCTGTTGTCGCATACAATTTTGGCATGTATCCCGAATTGGCATATGATGTGATCCCAGATGAAGTCTATAACTTATTTTTCTCTGACTTTCTCGAAGGCATGTTCTTCCACCCATTTAGAGAAGTAGTCAGTCATAAACAAAATAAATTTAGCTTTACCTGGAGCCGATGGCTGAAGTCCGACGATATCCATCCGCCATTTCATGAAGGGCCATGGGGATAGGTACGAATGAAGTTGTTCTCCGGGCTGGTGGATCATCGGTGCATACCTTTTACACTTATCACATTCTCGAACAAACTCCTTAGTGTCTTTTTCCAAACTGTCCCAAGAGTAACCTGCCCTGATGATTTTGCGAACTAGTGATTCGGCACCAGAGTGGTTTCCACAAGTGCCTTCATGGACTTCTCATAGAACATAATCGATGTCACCTAGTCCCAAACATACAGCTAATGGTCCGTCGAACATCCTTCTATATAATGTTACATCTTCAACCAACGTCAAATCGAGCAACCATTGTTCGTAGAGCCGTTGATTCTTTAGGGTCCGATGTGAACTTTCTGTTCTTCAATTATTCAATATATTTATTCCTCCAATCCCAAGTTAAGCTTTTGGAGTTTATCTCAGCGTGACCTTCTTCGATCACGGATCTCGAGAGTTGAACAACAGTCCCCGAGCTGATTTCATCCTCCTCGACAGATGACCCCAAATTAGCAAGAGCATTGGCTTCACTGTTCTGTTCTCGAGGTACGTGCTGCAAAGTCCATTCTTTAAAATGGTGCAAAGTCACCTGCAACTTGTCCAAATACCTTTGCATTCTATCCTCTCGAACCTCGAAAGTTATGTTAACTTGGTTTACTAACAACAAGGAGTCGCACTTGTCTTCGATGACTTCGTCCCAAGCTTTTAGCTAGTTCGAGACCTTGTTCCTCTCGAACCAGGACACCACTTACCGCGATCTCTGAAACTGCCAAGTACAAGTAGAGTTTTTCATCTGCCTTTGGAGTGTGCAGCAAAGGTGGGCTCGAGAGGTATCGCTTTAATTCCTCTAACGCCTGTTGGAATTCCAAGGTCCAGGCGAAATCGTTCTTCTTTTTAAGTAAATAGAAGAATCTGCGGCTCTGATCTGATGACCTCGAGATGAAATGGCCTAAAGCAGCTATCCGCCCAGTTACCTTTGCACGGATTTAATGCTGTCCACGATGGTGATGTCTTTGACAGCATTGATTTTATCGGGGTAGATCTCAATTCCCCAATTTGACACCATGAAACCAAGGAACTTGCCCGAACTGACCCCGAAGGCACACTTCTCGGGGTTGATCTTCATGTTGTATTTTATCAGTATTCTGAATGTTTCTTGCAAATGTGTCAAATGGTCCTCTGCGTGCAGGGATTTAACTAGCATGTCATCGATATATACTTCCATTGACTTACCTATTAGTTCTTCGAACATTTTATTTACTAGGTGTTGGTAGGTAGCTCCTGCATTTTTTAGCCCGAAGGGCATTACATTATAATAAAATGTTCCATACTTGGTGATAAATGAAGTCTTTTCTTGGTCTTCCGGGTTCATTTGAATTTGATTGTACTTGGAATAGGCATTGAGAAAACTAAGGATCTCGTGGCCGGCCGTGGCGTCGATCATGCAATCGATGTTGGGAAATTGAAAAGAATCTTTGGGACATGCCTTGTTTAAATCCTTACAATCTACACACATCCTAAGTTTTTCCCCTTTTTAGGAACTACGACTACATTGGCCAACCATTCAGGATATTTTACCTCCCGAATAGATCCTATTTTTAGAAGTTTAATTACCTCGTCTTTTATGAATGCGTGCTTTACCTCAGACTGGGGCCGTCTCTTTTGTTTCACCAGTCTGAACTTTGAGTCCAGACTTAGTTGATGTGCTGTTATATCCGGTGGGATCCCTGTCATGTCTAAGTGGGACCAAGCAAAACAATTTATGTTATCAATAAGAAATTGAATAGGCTTTTTCCTGAGTTCGGGGCTTAACCCCGTTCTCAGGTATACCTTTTGCTCGGGTAGGTACTCGATCAATATAACCTGTTCCAGCTCTTCGACTGTCGATTTTGTAGCGTCAGAATCTTCGCGAACAACAAAAGTTCGAGGAGTCAAAAAATCTTCCTCTTCTTCTTCCATTTCCTGCTTCTCCGATTCGGTCGAGGCTGGAAGCGATGATTGCTATTTGGTTTCTTATTTACCTTTGATGCTCTATCCTTCCGATGTTGATAGTACCGATATCGATATTACCTCATCGACCACAAACATTTCTTTTGCAGCATACTGCTCCCCATAAACTATTTTTACCCCATCCGACGTCGAGAATTTCATCATTTGGTGGAGAGTCGAAGGGATTGCCCTCATGTTATGGATCCAAGGCCTTCCGAGTAGGGCATTGTATCTCATGTCTCCCTCGATTACGTGGAATTTGGTATCTTGAATGGTTCCAGCCATGTTCACCGGTAGGATAATCTCTCCTTTAGTTATTTCACTGGCCATATTGAAGTCGTTTAAGACCCGAATTGTGGGCACGATTTGATCTTTCAAGCCGAGATGCTCCACGACCCTTGATCGGATGATATTTTCCAAGCTACCTGGATCCACTAAAACACGCTTAACTTGAACTTTATTTAATAAGATATAAATTACCAGAGCATCGTTGTGGGGATGAGAAATTCCTTTTGCTTCTTCGTTGTTGAATGATACGGTGCCTTCAGGCACATAATCTCGGGTTCATTTTTACCTAATGATTGATACCTTAGTGCGTTTGAATATGGGTCCCTGCGAAATGTCGACCCCACCGACGATCATGTGAATGACATGTTGCGGCTCCTCCTGTTCATTTTTTCTGTTGGCGTCCCTTTCTCTGAAATGATTCTTGGCTCAATCACTTAGGAACTCTCTAAGGTGACCCTCATTCAATAGACGGGCTACCTCCTTCCTTAATTGCCTGCAATCCTTGGTCCTGTGACCATGCGTGCCATGATATTTACACATCAAATTGGGGTTTTTTTAGGAAGGATCGGTATGTATGGGTCTGGGCCACCTAGTATCTTTGATCCTCCCGATTGCCGATACAATGCCCGATGCATCGATACTAAAATTATATTTTGATAATCGACGTGCCTATGTGGGATCGGCATACTTATCAAAACCACTTTTGTTCGTAAGTCCCCAAGCATTCTGTCTTCGATCACTTCTTCGATCGTTCATAGCGGAATTGCGTCCTAGACCACTGTCCCTTCGATATGCGGTGTACGGTTGATATCGGTCTTTGTTCGACCTTGGCTCCCTATCGAGGTCCCTTTGATTTTTAGCTGCTAACCTATTTGGATGTACTGAACTGGAAGGAGCTCCTAATTGGCCATCCCCGACCCTGATCTTCGATTAATACCGATTGTGTACATCTGAGAAAGTCACAGCCAGATACTCGATCAAATTTTGCTTCAGTTGACGTGATGCTATTGAGATTCATTCATTCAATCCCTGAGTGAAAGCTTGAACGGCCCAATCATCTTTGACCGATGGCAACTCCATGCGTTCCATTTGAAATCGGGATACAAACTCCCTCAGCATTTCCTTATCCCTCTGTCTTACTTTGAAAAGGTCTGATTTCCTTGTCGCGACCTTCATGGCTCCAGCATGTGCCTTTACGAAAGAGTCTACTAACATGGAAAATGATCCAATGGAATTCACTGGTAGATTGTGGTACCAAATAATTGCTCCCTTCGATAGGTTTTCCCCGAACTTTTTCAGTAAAACAGATTCGATCTCATCATCATCCAAATAATTACCCTTGATGGCACATGTGTAGGAGGTGACATGCTCGTTGGGATCGGTGGTTCCATTATATTAAGGTATGGCAGGCATACGTAACGTTTTTGCAAAGGGTTTCGAAGCCGCACTCAGAGAAAATGGCTTTTTATAAGAACTTCTTCGAATCCATCCCTTTCAAGATTAGCGGTGCCCCCAGTATCTGATCAACTCAGGAGTTGTATGTTTCCACTTTTTTATCATTAGCTTCGATTTTCTTCTCTCGTGACTCAATTCTTTTGGTGAGCTCTTTGAACATTTTCATTATCGCAAGATCAGTCCTTGATTCGTTATCATTTGGCCTTTTCGGCACTGGCTCGATACGGTGAGTGATATCCGGCTCGACCCCATTCGGAGCTCTATGTTGATTTTGTAACTGAGAAATAGTGGCTTGATGAGCCTGAAGCGTCTCGAATATCACTTGGAGACTGACTCCTCCGTCTCCTCTGCACTGTGTACCTTGGCCACCAGAATGGCCTTCTCTGCGTACACTCCCTTCAAGGTCTACGCCTAGGTCCGCATGTAAAGCAACGTGCAAACTGACATCGACTGGGTCGGCAATCGGTGTTGCTCCAAGATTAGCCTGTGGAACCTCGACCCCTGGAGCAGTCACATTATCATTTTCCCCGTGAAATCCGAGGCCATTGTCACCGTGTGTGGGTACATTTTGTGAGTTTGACATGTTTTAACCTGAAAGCAAAGATACCTGACAAGAACAAGCGTAAAATAGAGTGTATGATCAGAATCAACACTAAACAATCACTACTATCCTTAGCCCCACGGTGGGCGCCAAACTGTTTACCCTCAAATTCGGATAACAATTAAACTTATATTGTGGTTTTAAGTATATGTGATTTAATCTAGTACCGATTGATAAACTAGGAATTAAACAGATGAATTTAGACAATAAAATGAATCAAAACAGTATGTAAGCAAAGCCTCGATCTCGATTTGGAACAGTCTCGAGGTGGAATGGTAAGAACAATAAATGACAAAGTGAATCTGATGAACAGTGAAAGAAATAGCAAGAAAGTAACAAGTGGATGTATTTTTAACAGTGAATAATTAATTATTACAAATGAATGGGATTCCTCTTTATATAATAGAGGAGTCCTAAATAAGGTACACTTCTAATTACGGAAGTAAATCCTATGATTGGTACCAATAATCGTTCTGGATTTGATCTGTTCCGGGATTTCCTCCGTGATCTTCAACCGATTACGGATATCTCGCCATTCCGTTATTATGCTCCACTTGAAGTCGGTCATACTTGGTCTCGATTGTTTCTGGCCTCGATCTCAACGGACACTTCGATCTCTAGACTTGATGCCTCATCTTCGAGCTCGGGTCCGACTCATTACGAAGCTACCCCCAATGCAACTACCTTGCCTTGATTAAACAGTAAAATTGGGTAGGCCTGATTTTGACTGTATACAAGTTACTTTCCAGTTCCCGTTCCTAACTTTTCATTTTTAGCAATGTGTGTAATTAAGTCCCCTTATTAACGTTCTAGAATAGCATTGTACCAGATAACTCCATGAGTATGCTCCCTCGTTTATGTTCTGAGTATAGTATAGCATAAGAATAGAGCACGCGTATGTTGGGTCAACTTTGTTGAGTTGAAGAAAGATGGCCCAAATATGACAAGCTGCATTTACATGCTTGCATGTCAAGAGAACTTTGTAATGACCACAACCCCGCCCCAGCAAATAAGAAGGTGAAATGACACTTGAAATCATATATAAACATATGGTCACTAACTTTAAACACATATAACTTATTTTTCTGTTTAGCCTAATCATTTGCCGCATCTTTCGTTTGTTTTCTTTATAATAAAGATATTTACATTAATGTTATAGCAAGGGAGGGGAGAGGAAGTGTTCAGGATACCACATTAAGCTTTCAAAAAGATGCATAAAAGTAAATATTTCCATGCTTCGCCACATTATTGGCCTCTCTATACTCCTATCTCACATAGTGTATACGGATAAAATTGAGGATGTCCGATTTTATGGGTTTGAGGGTCTACCTCGAGATTAAGCTCATATTGAAGCAAGCTCGAGCTCGAAGAAATGAAGATCGAAGGATCGAGATCGGGCAAGACCAATATCGAGCAACGGAATAGCGAGATATCAGTGATCGATCATAATCTCGACAGAAATCTCGGGATTGACAGACCCACTAATGGTTATTGACATCAATCATGGATTTTATTCCCGAAATTAGAGTTGTACCTTATTTAGGATTCCTCTACTATATAAAGAGAAGCCCTGTTCATTTGTAAAAAAACATAGATACTTACTGAGAAATAACAATACGCTGCTCTTTTACTTCCTTACAATTTACCATTGTTCTTGCAACAACACTGGTTTGATTTATCTTAATCATTTAATTCATTTATTTACTTTGTCATTTATCAATTGGTATTGAATCAGATCACGTATCCTTATAACCACATTACAAGTTTAATTGTTACTAGTATTTCAAGGTAAAAAGTTTGGCACACACCATGGGGCTAAGGATAGTAGTGATTGTTCAGTGCTAATTCTGGTAAAACACACTATTTTACACTTATTCTTGTCAAGAATTATTGTTTTCAGATTGAATCATGTCTAACCCACGGCGACAACGGCATCGGACTCCACGGAGAAAACGAGAATGTTATTGCTCCAGGAATCGAGGTGCCACAGGCTGACCTCGGAGGAGCACCACCCGTCAACCGGGTTAATGTCAGTTCACATGTCGCTTTGAATGAGGATTTAGGCGCAGACCCCGAAGGATATGTACGCAGAGGGGGTCTAACTGACGGTCGAGGTACACAAGGCAGAGGAGATGAAGGAGTCAGTCTCCAAGTAATATTTGAAATGCTTCAAGTTCAACAAAACGCCATTGCCCAGTTGCAAAATCAGCGCAGGGCACCAAATAAGGTCGAACAGGAGGTTACTCGCCGTACAGAGCCAGTGCCTAAAAGATCGGGTGATAGCTCTTCGACAACTGATCCTGCTGTAATGAGGATGCTCGAGGAGCTCACTAAGAGAATAGAATCAGGGGAAAAGAAAATCGAGGCCAACGACAAGAAGGTGGAAACTTACAACTCCCGAGCTGGCCAGATATCGAGGGCACCACCAATCTTAAAAGGAATGGATTCTAAAAAGTTTGTACAAAAGCCATTCCCTCCGAGTGTGGCTCCTAAGCCCATCCCAAAGAATTTACGTATGCCCGATATACTTAAATACAGCGCGGCCTCTGACCCAAATTGTGACGACCTAAACCGATGGGCTGCGACGGGCACCTGGTACCTTACTCAACCGAGTACCAACATAACGTATCTTTTCGTATCATACTATCATAGATAACTGAGCCAGAGAAGCTGCCGTGAAATAGGTAGAATACTACATATAGTACTAACTTATACATAAGACATATGGGCTTCTAAGACCAAAATAACCACTCGTACACTGAACATAGGCCGACAAGGCCATACAATCTTTTACGTACATGGCATCTGTCTACAAGACTCTAAGGATACATAATTTTCATAAAAGTCGGGACAGATCCCTCGCCATACCAAACAATACACATCTAAATCATACTGACCAAACAAGCAACTCCGGAGCAAATGGAGTGCACCAACATCTTCCACTGAACTGATCGCCTACTTGGAGGACTCTCGGCCTGTCTATCAGAACCTGCGAGCATGAAACACAGCGTCTCCAGGAAAAACAAACGTCAGTACGAATAATGTACCGAGTATGTAAGGCACATAAATAAGTACATAACAGACATAGAAGAAATATAGAGTACATGACTCAACCTATAAGTCTGGATATAAATCATGAAATAATTATGGTGTCATACATATGCGTATGAATGTCATGTCGTGTATAGGTACATGTTTCATAATATCATCAGGCCTCTGAGGGCATCCCATCATTTCATCTCGGCCACTATGGGTAAAATCATTAACGTATATGATGTGAGGCTAGAATTCATAGTTTAACATGTTATATACCTTACATTTTATGTGCGTTAATGATAAAAATACACTTTTTATGTGCATAATGGAGTCTATTTCATATGTAGGTGAATTGGAGATGGAAACCGAGCTAAATGGATGCAAATACATCGAAAATACGCTCAAGAGGCAAGGAGGAGTGCACCGGGATATAGCCGGGCGCCAGAGCTGAAACGCCTGACCCTGCCTAGCGTTAGCCAGGCGTTAGAGCTGAAACGCCTGCCTTAGCCTGGCATTATCCAGGCGCCAGGGCCCAAACGCCAGGCCCCTGTTCCGGTCAATTCCGAGTTTTGAAGAGTTTAAGTGTTTCCCGGTTGGAATAGAAGTCTCCTACATGTTTAGGGTTTGTCCTAAACATATAAATAGACCCCAAAACACAACTTGAAGAAGGGATTCGGAGAGAGGAAGCCATTGAAGAGAAGTAAAACATCGATTTGTACAGCTTTTATTCATTACTTTGTAGTTTAATTATGCAAGTTATTTTGGATTTGATTCTTATGAACATGTTTAGTAATTTCTTTAATCTAGGGTTTTGGTGGAACCCGTTGGGAGATGAACTTATTGTGTTATTAATATAGTTCTGATTGGGTGATTAATCTCTATTTGTTCAACTACGTTCTTGTTGTAGTTAATTGAATGACCATCAATTAGTTGTTCCTATTTATTATTTATCTACTTGAGAGAGAGAGTGCATATTTAGGTAGTTGTTTGAACAACACCACTCCCGGAGTATAGACGAAAGTCATAACCGAGGGTTTAGAGGTTGGATTAGAGATAACGATACCTCGGGTGCAATCTAAAGTGAACTGTAATGCAATCTAGCTAGCGTAACTTGAGAGAGTGCGTCTAGTAAATTATCATAATTACTTGAGAGAGATTTATGGTAGATAGAGTGTTCATGATTGATAGAGACAACTAATCAAACTATAAGAAGTATCCGAGAAGGAAGTTCACCGACGGGGGAAACCATAACCTTAGACCTTTATCATAATTGTTTACAACACATTGTTAGTAATTGTTAGTTATTATTATTGTCAGTAGAATTAGTAAAACATCACCAATTTATATTAAAAAGTCTTGAGAGAATTGATTGAGTAAAAGTTGCGTATTCTAAAGACTTGATTGATACGTAAATTCCCTGTGGGATCGACTCTGGGCATAATACCCCGGATTATATTTGCAACGCCCGCTTAGTCTTTTATTAGACATAGTTGAGCGTGATCAGTTTTTGGCGCCGTTGCCGGGGAATTAACGGTATTATCAAGTGTAGCTGTAATTGTACATATTATTAGGTTTCAAGTTGAATTTTTTTTTTTGTATTTGATTTTTATTTTCTTTATTTTAGTTTTATTTGTTAAAACATGGCATCATGGAATTATGAGAGTTTGGATGTTGGTAATTCTACTTTTGATCCTCATTATGCATATTATGGAGGAAACCACCCAGAGCAAAATTATCAAAATCTTCCCGAGAGCGAGTTATGTGCACCAACTCAATCTTATGTGTGGAATGTGTGTGATATGTGTGGTGGTCAAGATGGTCACTTTCATGGTTGTGCTTATATTTCTTATCTTCCCCCAACCCCTTACTTTGATGGTTCTTCTTTTTCTTGTGAAGTTAATAGAAACAAAGAACTCAGTGATGATGACCTGAAAAGGCTCGAGGATATGATCAAGTGCATTTTGGAACAACAGGAGGAGTTACAACTGCGGGTACCAAGGCAAGAGTAAACTATTCGCAACTTGGAGGCTCAAACGAGTCAACTAGTTGAAGCTTGTAATGCTCAATATGCCAATATTATGGATAGTAGCCAGGAGCTGTGTACATTAGAGATGGAAATTGAGGTGTCAATAGAGGGGTCCAAAGTAGAAACCCAACACCCTAACCAACTAGAATTTGAGGATGCCGATGTTGAAGAAGTAATACTAGAGTCAACCAGGGACGTTGAGGATTCAAATTTAATCGACTCTAGTGTGATTGATGTTGAGGATGTTGAAAGTCCTGAAGTTCATGCGTTTGAGCGCATTGTTCCTCACTCCAAACATTTTTCCACAGTGTGCTTGGATGATGATATGGAAATAGAG
Organism: Nicotiana knightiana; assembly: GCA_005239525.1. Lineage (NCBI taxonomy): Eukaryota > Viridiplantae > Streptophyta > Magnoliopsida > Solanales > Solanaceae > Nicotiana > Nicotiana knightiana. The sequence goes on along the minus strand of ML382425.1, from coordinate 43,709 downwards.
TCATCCGAGCCAATCGAGGAGTCAAGGAATGAGCAACAAGATGCCTACATTCTGGAATTTTTCTTGCCAGAAAGACAGGACTACATACCTCATCTAAATACCAAGAAGTGTAAAATAGTACAATGGTTTCTTGGGACAATTATATTTGTTCCACCACCCATTGAGCATAACCGAAAACTTGATGCCAAATTGGGGGCTCAATTCATAAGTTCGAAGTGGAGGCAGAAAGTGATTAACGTCGTGCCGCGACGTTAAATCAAGCGCTTATTGGGAGGCAACCCAGCTTTACTGCTTTATGTTATTTTTATTCTTTTTGTTTTATTTTTTTTTCTAATTGTATTATCTTTGTAGTGTTAATTTTTTAATTTTTTTTTTAATTTTTTTAGGAGCATGGAATGCAAAGTCACTGGTAGGATGCAACAGCAAACCAGATGGTTGGAACTAAATGTGAGGTGCCCGCAGGAAGGACCAGGCCTGGGAGAAGTCTGAGTAACCCATGAGATGCTAGTGCTTCGGCCTTTGGCCTACCAGGGAGTTTTTTCTTTACCTTCTTGTATGTATGGGTACGCATTGGGGACAATGCACAATTTTAAGTGTGGGGTCAGGAGATTGTCTGGTGACTTTCTATGCTATTTTAGTTATGTTAGATTAATGGGATAATTTATATTTAAGAAATAATAATAAAAATTAAGTTTTTCCCGACGATGGATCTATTAGACAATTTTCTTGAGGGAAGTAAGTCTAAAGAAAATACCAAAAAGATTTTTATTTTAGGTAGTGTAGTAATTCCCCCTTGGTTTTTCTTTGGACCACGGTTCTTTTCCAAGGGTTTTTAATTGAACCGGGTGTAGGTAGTTTTTAATTTTTAGGAGTAGAAATCACATGGTTGAGGGCTTAATAG